>JAOBRC010668897.1:0-10610 GCA_027575255.1 Scolionema suvaense | reverse complement strand
GCTGATTTTCAGGGGGGGTTGACACCATGGAGGACGCTATGATTGGATTTGCATCCTTTCTAGACAAACAGCTGATAAACAGCATACCACCATGTCATATGCAGATTCTAGTATTATATGACAATTTACACAAACGTTTCAAAAGAATTTCGCTGTTGTGTTCCCTTATGGTGTTCTGGCATATTGTCAATACGCTCCTGACGTTTTTGTAACTTTTGTTGTGAACCTTATCATGTTACAGGAAATGTAGCTATGTATGCTATAGACCATGTGTCACATCTGAGAAAACCTGTGTTTCCTGTTGGCAAAAACGATACATTTTTGCTTGTTTTCACATGAACATCAGTGAAGCACAGTTGTTATGTCCACTACGAAGAAGATGAACTTTTAATGCATGGTAGAGCACAATAATAAAGACTACATTATTTATATAGTCCCAAAGCGTACCAGCTACCATTTTGCCACTGTAATACATTATGTTACTGAAGTGTGAGTCAAGAAAATATATTATATTATATGTTATGGACTATGTGTCATATCTGGGAAATCTCTCGTTTAGCTTCCAGGTGCCAATATCACTCCTAAAATAACATTTTTGTAGTTTTTTTAATTATCTCAAGACCATTTCATTAGTTTTTTGTAATTTTGGTCTAAATCTTAGGGGCAGTATTACTAAATGCTATCGGTCATTGGCCATATCCAGGGAAACTTCTGTTAGCCGTGAATGTCGCCTGTTTTACGACCTAAAATGGCCTAAAATGACACATTACAACCCAGAATGGTCAAAAATGGCAAATTTCGACCAAAAATGACCAAAACTGGCAAATGCAAAAGAGTTGGAGACCTCTTCATCAATTTTTTGTCCTTTGGTCCGAATCTTAGGGGCAATTATGCATATTATGAACCACGTGCTATGTCTTATTAGGAAAATATTTTCAGCTTGTGAGTGACATTAATGCCCAAGAATGGCTATTTTCTGGCTTTTTACCAAGTATAATGTTGTATGTATATTATCCTTTTTTGTCATTTTTGGTGTGAGTAATTGTGATAGCTCTGTGTTTGTTACGAGTCATGTGCCATGTCTGGGGAAAATCTCCTCAGACCTGCAAATTTACATCGTAAAATAGCTATTTTCAAGGTTTCTGTAAAAAATCGTTCATTATGACCTATGTTGTGACTTATGCCTCATGTCTTCCTAATATGTTCCTCAGCTTGCATATTGCAACTTTTGTCATAATAGCTGTTTTCAAAGTTTTTTCTAATTCTGTTTTGGTCTTAGATTTTGGTGTGGCAATCTTTGTCATTTTGGTGTGGCAATCTTTGTCGGAAAATAGTTGATTTTGTGTAAAAAAGGGTATGAAGCGACTTAGTTTTATCTTTGATTCATTATGCGAATTCTCAATTATGTTTGTGGGAGTCCACTTATTCTTCGACTTCTTCATTTTCATAATGAAGCTAAGTTATATGTTAACGAAGATCCATTTTTAGTAGATAACATTAGCTCAAAGGTTACTGAGAATATGGTAATACTCAGCAACCCGGTTCACTGATGCCAGGCTCAATTATCTTTCAGAAACTGCATACAAAACCTTGATATTGAAATAAAATTATAGTGCTATTTCTTATTGCTGCCTACCTTATTACGTCAAATTAAGCCGCATATCTAATTCCGCCACATTAAATTAAGCCGCGCTATAATTAAGCCGCACTATGACAAAATTACGAGTTTGTGATGTTTTAATTAAGCTGCAGGAGTCACTTAGCACTGAAGAAAACGTTAGAACTGATTGACTTTTATGTGCAGGCAAGGATATTTTAGAGAAACTTAATGCCAAGGTAGAAAGTAGTGATGATGAAAGTGATAAAGACTATTGAACAAAGTCACTCTGCCGTAATTGAGTTTTTCTATTTAACTTGCCCGGTTTTTAATTAAGCCGCATTCTATTAAGCCGCATCATTAATTAAGCCGCATTTTTGAAGGTGCGGCATGACTAAGTACGCAGCTTACTATGCACGAGAATTTTATTTTCTGACCACACTTTCCTTTCAAAGGGGCAGGATCTGATAGAATCGTTAAAATTGAAATTTTGAGATTGTTTATGTAAAGTTGCCACTTGGACTCTGAATATGTAGTGTTTCGGCCATAGGAACTACCAAACAAAAGATATCTTCATCTTGATGTTCAATTCTTGAATTTTGTTATCTACCCCTAAATTCAGATCCTGGTCAACCCCTTGTAATTTCAACTTACCAAAACGCGTAGATAATATAAATATGAATATTGAGTTATAAAAGTATGCAACCCATCTTCAGATTGTTTCTAACTTTGCTCAAAATATTAACATTTATTTTCAGACGCATATGAGATACTTACCCGTTAAATGTTTCAACTGAAATTCCTGCGGGAGGATCGTGTATGAGTTGCAGTTCTTTGTGTTGTCATTAGTAAGTGAACTTGCCTCTGCCATGTCTTCCTGGCACAAACCAAAATTGTGTCATACAAATGTTTGTCACAAATAACATATGGCGCTGCACAACAGAAGCGCTGAATCTATAATAATTATTGTCAATCGAATTGATTGTATGTGGCTACAGATCGGTTCCACTGTATAGAAAACCAGAAAAATGATAAAAATTTGTGAAGTATCATTAATTATGTATGTCTGGAAAAGGCTTTTTTGACACTGATGCACATGGTTTGCTCAATATTTCCCATTGAAAAGCCACACTTTGTGTGACTGATTGGTCATAGAACAAGAGTTGAACATGTGTTGGCTCTAGTTGTTTACTACCAATAACCAGAGATGTTTGATAAATGAACGCATGACGTTGACAACTTGTGGAAATAACGTGGATTCTGGTTGAAATTAAAAATGTTGTTGTTTTTTCAAGAGTTCTGGATTAATCATATTTTCCAAATGATATGATATCTAGCATGACTCAGATAGCTTCATCTTCATATATCAGGTCTTTGGGTGAGCAACACTGCAAGTACAAGTTGCCTTTAAATGCAGCACTATTATGGCTCGGCATTTGTAAATAGGATAGCCAATAATAGCTACTTTATTGCTTGAAAATTTCGCGGTCATTTTAATTTCGTGGTTCAGGCAAAATTGTGAATAAAGCGGCATTTTAATTTCGCGATTTAGGCAAAAACACAAATTTCGCTGCCTTTCAATCTCGCAGTCTAAGTAAAAAAAATGAAAACAGAGATTGCTTACTTGTTCCAAAATGATCTATTTTTCACTTGCTTTGACTAAATGTAAACAAAAAAAACATTCTACCATTCGAAACCCGGGTTTTTGGTGCATTTTAATTTTGCAGGTGGCCCAATACAATTTTTCGTGGCATTTTAATTTCGTGGTTGAGCTGGAAATACGTTTTTCATTGCATTTTAATTTCGCGGTTTTTCCACTCGACAGCGAAACCGCAAAATTTTCATGGCGCAAAATTTTCATGCGATAAAGTAATTAAGTCTTGCAGGTTGTATGACTCATTAAGTTTCGAATGGTCTCTAGTACTAGTGCACTTCTTTTTTAAAAAGTACTGCACTTTTTTAAGATACTGTTTTGGGACATTTTGCCTGCTACACCTTGTTTTTTTCTTGATATAGTGTGAGTTTGCTGGTTGTTACAAATTGCCACGCCTCGCCCCTTTTCTTAATCTTTTCTAAGTCTTTTCTTAATCTTGCAGCAACACAAGCTGATAGACTGCCATTGGTCAGTACTAGTTCCCTCTTCATGAATTCATATTGGGAATGAAGGATTTATTCTGGTGATGATCCTCCTACTTGTTTCTAACGCAACAATTTTAATTTTAATTTGGTGGTCAATTTTGTACCTGCTACTCATAATTATTTTTGCAGTAGAACCAACTTATGGCTTGTCAAATTGATTTTTGCACCAGCTACTCATAATTATTTTTGCAGTAAAACCAACTTATGGCTTGTCAAATTCATTCTAATCATGCTTCGTTTTTGCCTTGAAGTTACTGTAGCTCTATTTGTGCACTTTCATATTAGCCTGCAATTAATGGCCACAAATTCGGCATACTGGCATGTGAACTGCTTTTCAGATGTTAACTTAAAAAGTTTGTTCTGGACCAGGGGACAGTCCCTTTCATTAAAAAATTGCATTCAATGAATTCTATTATCTGTACTTTAGTCCTTTAATCATTCATAGGAATTACAAATCTGGTCGTTTGAGTTGTGCAAGACATGTCAGTTCCCTGATATTTTCTGATTGACAGCCACTGTCATAATCAGTACAGCACGCAGGTGTCAGACCTGCTCCAATTGTTCTCACAAAATAATTGCCACATCAGGCAGTCAAATATACGTTTATGGACAATTGACAAATGACTTCATGACATGGCTTTATTTCTTGCCCAGGGATTACAATTGGCTCTTGATAAGTCGAAAACTCGAACACCTCGGTTAGCCGAACTATTGAGCTGGCCGTCACACAAGTCCAGTTCAAATCTTGGTAAGCTTGAAGATCCCCAGGAAGTCTTGAGTTATTGGGAGTCAACTGTATGATGATAATGTCCTATGCAAAGCAAGTGCGTCTGGTCCCGTATTGTTGAATAATGACTGTGGTAGGCACAAGCTTTACGAGGAACAAGGCAGTATTCTAAGCTATTATAGTGCATGCAATAAGTGTTATCAACTAAACAGCACCCATTTCATGTTGACAATTTGGCTCAGTTTGTTTTTAGCAATTCTTTTGTGCTGTCTCTGATGTGGGTAGTAAGGATGGTTGTTCTGTCTGAATTTCTTGTCATATGTTTGTGCAAACAGAAATCTTTTTTGGGGACTAAGTGGATTAATGTGAGAATCCCATTTTGTTGGATTTTAATCTCAGACCTGTCTATGTCTGCTGTGTAATTTGTTTTTTGATCTCATTTTGTTGAGAATTGCCTTCAAAAGTCCTCTACTTGCCCCAATGTTCCTACCGCTACACTTCGAATTCCATGATGTTTTGTGCTTTTCATTCCGCTGAATCAATTTCTTAGTTCACAAAGAAAATTGAACATCAATTTTTTAGTGTTGTCAAATTGCTTTGCAGAAAGCTAAACCGTCCATAGGGTTTGTTTCTGTGGGAATTGACTTGGTGCTGTGAATGGAATTGGTGTTTGTTCGCACCTGTCATGCTCTTCTGGTGAAAGCCATATGGGTGAGTCTTCAATTGTATTTCGAGAAGTAAGAAGTCAGTGAAGAAAAGCAACTTCTGAATCAGCATGGGCTTGTCGTAGAAAGTGTTTCCTTACGTACAATTCATTTCTGTTTGTAGTTCCTATAGCCAGCTCTATAGTTGTCTTGGATGTTGACTTCCGTTCAGTTTTTAGTTGTGGGTTCTGACCTATATTGGGGAAAAGGAGTTTTGTGGCTTCTTGTGTTTCATAAAATGTCTTTGTTTTGTGCTAGTTACTGTAGGCATGTATGCAATGATTATTGTATCTGTTAGGAATGTGTGTGAGAGCATATAATTCAGTACACTGAAGTTGTGCAGTGATACTCTCAAGTATTGCGTGGATTGAGAGTCGTAGCTGATAGGTTAGTCATTGCAATTCCCTGCTGTATGCCTAAAGCATTTCTTTCACCTGTTTTACAATGGCCTATTAAAGTGTTCCTAGCCTTGATTGTGATGACTATGGGTTCCATTCACAAGAGAACTATTTGATAAAAACTTCAAAGGCCTAATCTGGTCTTTCTTTTCATTCAACTACTGAATGCAACAGCCGTTGTCTAGGAATGGAAACGAAATCAGAGGCATACCGTAGGGAATTCCAGTATCTAATCTTTCATAGTATATTTATGGAAAGCTCTTAGCAGCACCCCCTCTCTGCTGAAAATTACTCAATAGATGTATATTTTTCAGTAACGCTGTTACTTTGTCACACTGCATGGTCTGGAGCAATGATCCTCCCAAGTTATACTTCTGTCCAGACTGATTTCTGTCCACACACAGTTCTGTCATGTGCTGAAATCTATGCTTACACAACTTGCATTCACATAATGCAGAAGTAATGAGCTGACAGGAAGGACCTTTTGGTGGTCTGTAAGGTTGTAGCATCAAAAGTTTCTTATAGCCATTTATATATAGCAATGAGCTCTAATTGATTTGACGCAGCAAACAGCGAGTTTTCGTAACAAGAATTTGTTCCTGAAGTGTGCCATATCTGTATTTCACTTAATGCGTTTTAGAGTATGGGACAGCGTTTCTATTACAGACATTGATGCTGAACGAGATATGAGAGTGATAGCGTGAGATGTGTGCAGATAACAGATCCTTTTCTGTGAAGATATTTTAGTAAGGTCTGGTTGAGTTACGTGCTGTTCGCTCATGGATATGGCACCCTGGAGCGTCTGGCGCGCATAAAAGCAACATCTATTTCAGTAGTATTATGCTTTTGAGTCAGTGATGGGTCACGTATCTTACTTTTTTTCAGAAGTTGCATGCTGATGTGCAGCATATTCTGTTGTAAACGTGATGCAAAAGAGAATGTATAATAACGTGTCATACTATTTTTGTCCATCCGTACGTGTGGACTTTTCCGGTTCTCGTGGGTAGATAGAGTATTGCGAACTTAATATCTTCTGCAGAATTCGTTATTCACTTGATTGCACCTGGAGGTATATAATTACTGCCACTTGGATTGATCCTGTGATGACCTGGCAGAGGTTATTGAGAACACAGGCTGATGGGACAGCGAAGAAAGAACAGACCTTTTTGCAAATCGTCATCATACAATGCATTGTGGGATAGCCAGGGGGTAAAACCTCTGTTATGATGGCTGAAATACTTGGAGGAGATTGTTTAACGTAAAAAGCGCAGATTTAGTTCCGTGTTGATAGCAAAATTGGTCAGTACACGAAAGCCTTTATTTTTGTCTGTGTGATATTACTTGCCCCCTAGCCATCCCAAAATGCATTGCACGAGGACGATTTGCGAAGAGATTCATTGGTTGTGTGCGAGTTTACTTTATGGAAATTTTCGAAAATATCCCTCGTTTTAGATGAATAGCTTTCCTAATCCTTTTATCTTCTTCGAAATGTCTTTACTGTCTTCAATGTGGGGTTACCGGCCTCTCACACTTATCTTCAAGGACACTTTTTTGAAGTTGATCTGACTTTTTTCATAAACTTTTTTCAAGATGAAACTCCTTATCTCATTTATGGTGAGAGCTACAGTAATTATTGTCTAGTAGCGTGAACCAAAGAATGCATGTTTGAAGATGTACGCAGCATACTCAGACCAGAATAAGCAGCCTTAGAACTCTTACCATTAATCTTTTACTCGTACGAATTAACATGTAATATTTTACGATAACAATTTGTCATATATCTTTACAAACCATAGCAGGACTTTGGTACTTGCAGGAAATGTATTTTTCTGTTTTTCAAGACATGGGTATGGGACATAATGTGTGGTTCTAGATAGGAATTTCGAGTACAGAAAGTAGAGACAAGTCAACTTGACCAGCCACTAGTGAAGGAGAGCGCACCGAGTGTGTTCATGAACCTATGAACCTGAAAAATTATGAACGTACATTGAACATGCCCTTTGTTAAAGAGAGGAGTGGAAATACAGAAATTATTGAACCTGTCGTTTTACATGAGGGGACGTTCATCCAATTGTTATAATACCAGCTTAAAAGAATTGGTCTGTATGGCCTTTATAGGAAAATTGCGAAGATTGTTCACTGGTGATAATAATGTGATTTTGGCTGATAGAATTGCTCAGAGTGAGAATTGAACATTCTTTTAATTTTTGGTTCTTAATTCTGCTATGTCTTATTTTTTTTTAACTCTGGAAGACTTTGATCATGCTAAATTTTTTGACCTTGAGGTGATGTTGACTCAATCTTTATCTTCAAACATTGGTTGATTTCAGATGCTCTTGTGTTAAAGTTATCATCATATGGCTTGATGGACTGATCCTGGGTTGTTGAAACTCTCATTTCTTTTTCTTATGTATTCTTTTTATGATGAGCGTTTTTGAGGGATTGTATTAGAGTTGGTTTCCTGAGGGTATTTGTTGGACTGCTAGCATGTTTTCTACGTTCTTGAGCTACCTGGAGGAGCGCAAGGCAGATGATGGGTGTGGCTTGTATTTTTGTAAGTTAGCTTCAGTTAATATTTTTCTGTAGATTTTAATTAATTGCATTCGTTTGAGCTCATGAGTTAGCTGCAGATGGGAGCTTCGAAATTAGAAAGCGTTGTTCTACTGCACTTTTTTGAGCAGATGGTTTTACAGGCTTCTCAATCTTGAGTTTAGTGACCGCGCGAAGAACAGTGTACGTCAACAGAGCTGCCCGCACGATAGATTATTGGTGCGCTGAAATACATTCGTACGGTGATTAATTTCTTAAGAAGGGAGCTCAGGCAACAGGGGGATGTTTTCACCGTAAACCCCAAATACGAGAGATCAATCCTTCACCCGGCCGGAGTGCATGATGGTGTTCTTTTGTTAAGTCAGGCCCATGCAGATTATGGTAATTGATAGCGTGCTAAACGTCTTATTCAATCGAAATTGATCGCAGCTAGTGTTGAATTCGCAAGCTTGGCAGACGGAGGAAGTGCAAATTCATATCTATTCTCAGATACAGCAATGAATGAAATAAGCTGCCAGCGCGATTTTGCAGTAAACATCGTTGTTTGCTTGCGCGATCAATCGCGCTCGTCTTCTGACTTTGCCTGCGTGCCAGCCTGCACGCGCGCAATCGCGCGGGTCTATTTGAGAAGCCTGGTTTTATCGAGTATTTGTCTACCGCAATACTGTTAGAATGCTGGCTATACAACCTACTGATATTGTTATTGAAGTGTAACATTTTGCACTTGTTTGGAAATAACGTGCACTATTGATGCTGATCATCTTGAGGCCTAATGTGTATGTATTGTATTTTTAAGTGTGCATTTTTGTGGGGCGTGGGGGGGTGGCCTTTAATGGAGCTTTTTGTATTTTGTTTGCACAAGCTGTCTAGCAGGTCTGGAAACCCTGAACAACCCAGAACTTTGCCGTACGAAAAACTACATGGAAAAGTTTTGCAGACTTTTCTCTTGGAGAGCTTTTAGCTGCAACTATCTTTATGCTATGCAAGTTTTAAATTACTCAGTTGATATATCCGCCACAATCTATAAATATGCACTATGTGTTAGTGCAGCTACTGTTTCTATTTATAGTTACGTGTTTGCTAATTTGCTAGGACTTGGTTTTTTGCTTTTGGGCACAACACAGAATGTATCGATGGAATATTAGTATAGTGACTCTGAAAAAAGTCTCTGGAAATATTAGGAAATTGACCCGGAAGGACCCTGAATTTGATGATGATAATTTGCTAGACACCCTGTTCCTCTGGCAGAGGTTTCGTTGACACCAGGTTGTAGAAATGGAGACTTTGTTGGGAACAGTTTCTTAACATGGAGGTACTATGAGAGTAGATTCTGTACAATGTAGGCTTCGTTGAGAATAAGTTCTGTAAGAGCTTTATTGAACGTACGGTCTATGCTATGGAGGATACATTGAAAGTTCGTTTAATTTAGGTGCAGGTGTCATTCAGGGAGAGCCAAGAGGCACGCAGTTACTTTGCTTGTTTTACAAACTTCAACTTCTGGTAAAAAATTTACTTTCATTAATCCACACACCACTGCACTGATCACATTCCATTCTTATATTTATTTGCTGTTTTTTCCTATTGTCCTACGATCCTCTCGAACTATTCCAAGATGTCATTTTAACAAGTATTCTTTAATCTCTGACCATAGTGTCACCCCCCCTTTCTTGGGGGGGGGAGGGATAAAGATTTGGACAAATGGCCTTAGGGGGGAGGGTATGGAAATATTCCTGTATTAAGGGGGGAATGGCAAAAAGGGGGATCCCATAAAAAGGGGGGGGGCACTAGCCATTTTGCTGCTCTGCAACGAGAAATGTATTATAATCTATTTCTATGTTATGTTACTTAGAACAGGTTCGGTTCTGTTCTGATTGATGGCTTGTTTGTTTGCTTCTTGACTTGAAAAAAGATTAGTTTATTGTTGTCCAGGTTTTCTTGTAATTCTGTTCCTCATTTTGTATTGATTAACCTTGGACAAATGACAGCCCTTGGAACAACTGTCTTTACCACTGCCACGTAGAGTATACATGCAGCATCTTTCATTGTTCTGTTCTCGTGAAATTCTTGAAAAAGGGAGGGGGGCGGGGTATGGAAATATTTGTCTGATCGGGTAGGAACATAGTTTGGTAGCTCAGCAATGGAAAAAATCGACGACACTAGGCTGTTGTAAGTTTTGCTTTCAGTGAATTGTTAGGCAAGGTTGTGACTTTTTAGTTTTTGTTTGTTGTCATGATGCCTTCAACCATTTATTTTAGTTTTCTTTTACTTTATATTCAGGGATAACCCATGGATAATAAATAATTTGTGTTTGTTTATCAATTTTGGTTCTTTAACCCTAATCAACCTGGGGGGGGGGCGGATTCCGCCCCCCCTCCGGTTTTTCGAAAATTGCTGCTTTTTGGAAGCATGCTGCGTCTTGAAACTTTTGGAGAATTCCTAAAATTTATTGAGACATGTTCTGAGCATAAAATGAGGTTCCAAAAATTTTTCGTTTG
>JAOBRC010668786.1:0-10610 GCA_027575255.1 Scolionema suvaense | reverse complement strand
AGAACCTTTCTCATCGAGTTGAAATCCAGTAATCCGTGCTCGCGACCTCGTTGAATATTCATGGCAGCCAAATCAAGTCCAGGAGATTTTCCGGTCGGATCGGGCGTGCTTCCAAAGAGAACATTTCGCATTTCATCGACCATGTGCACGTCTACTTCTTGAGCTGGGAAAGCGGTCATACCACGAAAGACCGGGTCGATACCTCCTTCACGTTCAAGTCGATTTGGCAAGAAGTACAATTCACGTAACAATCCATGGCCTTCTTTTATAGTAGTACCGTCAGCATTCAAGCGGAAAAGCAGTGTGTTGACTTGACTGTGTCCAAACCTAAGGAAAATGGAAAAGGACAGTTATGAAAGCAGATTGTTATGCGTCACAAGCCGATGGGAAACGACCAGTACAAGCTGAAGCTAGGCAGAGAAAATAGTCTGGGAATGCGTGGAGAGTGGTGCTGTGCCTCTTCGGAGGGACTGAGTTGTGAATCTCATACCAAGGAAATTAAATCAAGTTCCTCAGAAGCTGATCGTAGAATGTAGTCATATTTGAATAGGCGGAAAACAATCGAGCTCGACGTTTAAGCACCATCAAGTAATTCAGTATATCATAAGAATATGTCAGGGCCAACAAGGGCGTAATCCAGGCTGAGCCGTGGAACGTTATGTTCGCTGGCGACTAAGAAGGCGCTAAGTAAGATTCCCTTTTTCCTTCGGAGCCAACCGTAGCGTATCGTATGGCCAGTTGCTTTTATACAAGCATCTGTGCTGAAACATTTGTAGACAGCACTCACCTGAACGCTGCAGTAGCGAATTCACTAGAAACATCTACTCTGACCGATTCCTTGTATCCAGAGTATTCAGGAATTGCCTTCGAACTCCCGAATATCGCGGGTAGATATTCACGGTACGTGATGGCTTGCAACTCAGCAATAACCATTTTTCTAGCGTACTGAAAGATTTCCTCGTCGCTTGCCTGGAAAATGAATAGTTTATGTCAGAGATGCTCAAAACAGTGCTTTGCATCAGATCTTAAAAACCTTCCTCTTTGTGAAACGTATCAGGATAGAGCTGTTTATAAAATACTGCTAACTGGCTTCCAACCGAAAGAGAAGCTTATAAGCTACGAGTTATACTCATCTGTTTCGGGTCCAATGTCTTAAAGAAGGTTCCACAATGTGATACAAGGTGACCTTCGTCTTCAATAGATAGAGCAGAGAACAGTTGATCACATTCACTTCTGTACATATGAATACGGCATGTGAACCAACAAGTTAGTAGCCCCCTAATGAGTTTGGTCATTACAAGCAGAAGGGAGGAGTATAAGAGGGAGGGGGGGGGGGGGAGGGGGGTATTTAGTTTAAAGGTTTTGCTTATTTTGTTGGTCTTAAAACTTGATAATTTTACCTTGGACGAATTCTGTTCCATCCTATGAAATTTTATCAAGGATGACTAGAAAGGATCTATACTGATGAATGTATTTGCAGCATCTATTTTTCGTCGTAAAATGTTTATTGGAGGTAGCTGCTTTTAGAACAAACCCTTTGCATACCTGATAATTGAATATGTTTTCCTGCACACAGACGACTTTCCGTTCCTCCTATTTTAGAGAAAAGTATTTGGTATCTACAGAGCCGGCATGCCCTTCTACGTCAACAATATGTATTGAGTTTGACGAAACAAATGCATAGTTCTTGAGCACATAAGTTATACAGAAAGCTTAACTTACTTGTGGATTCTTGACATGGAACGCTCTTGCCAGTCGGTTATGTTCTCGAAGAAATAAAACTTGAAGAGCCATCAAACCAGGTTGTACGTTCGCTCTGGTATCGCCAGCAACAAATAATTGCCGCGGTGGTCGGCCGATCGGATTATCGTTGGCGATTTCTTCAGTATTTTTCTATGATTAATAAACGACAGTTACATGAAGCATTGTTACCAACAAACGTTGAAAAAGCTTCACGATGAAAGGTTCTAGAAAACCGAATATTTTTACTCAAGAAAACTCATTTTATTCATGAAAATTATAAAGTTTGAGAAGAGGTTAGAGTAGACTGGTTGACAGATTCAGCGACACAAGAAACACTTACCGGCATCATCAATCCTGGCCCCATCTTCATCCGTCCTCCTTTCTTTTCCCTCAAGTGCAAGCAGCGCGTTTCATCAGATCCATAGACGTGATTGGCATCGATGTATGATGAAATTTTATTCACTTGCTGCCGTGCTATGGTTCCTGGGTAACCACCAGTACATCTAAACGAAATATGAACCTATCATACTTTTGCACTTAACTCCACAGAGGAGGACTTTTGTAACCTCAGTCATCAAGAAAAGGCAGATGGGTCCCCTCAAACGAACTTTGAACAAATTTGCTCACTGCTGTTGGCCTAAACTTTTACCTGTTAAACAAAAATAAAAAGAGAAAATACTTAAATGTTATATTTTTGAGCTTGCATCGAAGCTGTTTCTTTTTTACAGTGAAACGCCTGAAGATGTCAGTTATTTTCCGGTCAAAAAACTGAATCCTTATGACTTATAAGCACCGAAGGATGACAAGGTGCGTAGTTTTAAACAGGTTCTAATAATAATACTGATTCCTTCCATGCATGATCTAAGTCATTGCGAGGAAAGAATGGGTAACGTCTTTGGTTAACATGGTCCAAGTGCAAGTTTCTTGGTATTGCATCAATAAAATAATGGTTGCACAAACCTGTTAAATATACTCCGTACGAATGGGATGAACTCCTTTCCTGTGTTGTAAGGATCGAAGTGCGGATCTCCCTAAAACGATGAAAATGGTCTTTTATAGTAAGAGCACGTGCAACCAACGACCAAAAAAGCAATTGCAGGCGATTTCCATAAACATCGAATTCCCGCTCAATAGTTCCAAATCTTATTTATTTATTTATTTATTTATTCATTTATTCTTCTACTTCTTTCTTCTTTTTTTTTTGCTGTCTAAAAGAACATATGGTCCACAATATGAGGCTGCTTCTAAGTTCGGTCTCTCTTTCTATTTCAAGTACTTTCCCTTTCTCATAATTTCGTTATATTTCTCATCGGACCTGAATACTGTTGCTCTCCTGTCCTATATCTGTTCTTGCATTTGTGTACAACTTTAGCATTTACGCGGTCCAATTTTATTGTTTTTATTTCCTATTGAAAAAAGCTACAAGTGAAGACTGACGACTACTCACTTTTGGGACTTTGATCGGCAGCCATACGTGATTGGCATGATAACCAAACTCGTGCCTCGTTAGAGGACTGGAAAAGTCCATGTCATGAGAGAGAAACTAGAAAAAGAAAAGATAGAACTACTGAATCACTAGTTTGAGAACACTTAGCAAACTGAACACCTGATGTCTAAAGTGGTAATTTTACCTCCTAGATACGAAGATAATCTCAATTTTGTCTCATAGTCCATGTTGAGTAAGACATTTTCCTTTAAAGGCATTGATTTGTTTTTGTCGTTTTTCATGGTTTTAGACAACACGTTCGTTGCTTTTGTATCGAATATTTTCGCCAAATCGTCGTGCAAAACGTGTTCTCATTAATTAAAAGTGTCGGAGTACTGACTAGAAATCGCGGCTGACTTTTCAGTATCCGAAAATTTTGTTTGGAGTATGTTGGATCTTCACAACATTTTTCGATTTTGGATGTGTAAAGGTTTAAATGGTCAAAGATATTAGAGCAGGGAAAGTACGACGACGGGAAGGTCCTTACCTGTCCAAAGTGTGCAGTGAAATCGCTGACGTTTCGTTGGCTAAAAATGTCTCCGCTCTGCAGAAAAAGAAAGTAATGGTTCAGGTATTATATCAATTGTTGAGGCTGGTAATATCCATGATTCACGAGATGCCAACATTCTACTCATTTCACGTAAATAAATCTATGTCCAAGTAAACGGACCTGCGAAGATGTGTGTGTGCGCGTGTGTGTGTGCGTGTGTAGACCGGGTACTTCGATTTTGGTAATGAGGTTTTTCATGCGTCCTAGGTAACATTCAAACTCAATTCAAGTGCACAGAAAACTACTCCTTGGCAGCCAATTGTAAGGGGGTGTACTAGCAGACGGGGGCCTACATTTCATGAAAATTTTTCACATGGGAGGAGTGCTAATAAACGGATCTGGGTGGATTTACAAAAAAAATTGTGTAATGGGGGGGGGGGTACATTACGCGGAGGGGGGCATTGGGTAATGGCTGATGATAACATTTTTGAAAATTTGTTTACGGAATAGGACACTTTCATTTGCTTGTTAAGATTTAAGATTTTACTGCATGGTGTTCATTTTCTTCATATTTTTAAAACTGAGAGAAACTTTCCCACAAAATCCAGCATTTGATTTGGGGGGGGGGGGGAGGGGGATGACACTTTTAGTAAAATCGCTAAACGGGAGGGGTGTTAATAAATGGAAATGGGTTGAGAAATTTTTGATAATTTGCAAACAATGGGGCCCCGTACAATTAGCAGCCCTAGAGTACTCTTGTAAAGTTTCTGATTTGGACAAAAAAATATAACAAAAACACTGTAAAACTCTCACCTGGGCAAGAAGTACATTACTGATTTCTCTTGGTGAAGGACGAGTTGAACCAAGTCCGCCAAGTAGATCAGGATATGGGCATGTTTTAGAATTAGTTTGATGTCGAGTGCAGGTCGATGCCGGTTGCGATACACCATCAGTGTAAGCAGGATGTGCTAACCGGAACAAATTCTCAAGTGCAGCTCCCCAAGTTGTGTTTTGGCGATTATTATAATGACCACTGAGCAGTCTAGAATCAGAAGACGAACAATAGAATCAGTCTCACCATTAAAAATAATAGCAACACGAAGAGAAAGGTGGGAAGCTCAGTGGAAGCTAGAAGTGGAAACGCGCTGAAAAGAGGCTGGATGGTGGCAAGAACAACTCAAGAATAACACATTAAAGGAAAAACGTATTGGCACCTTTGTTGTGTCGGTTCAGGTAACTGATGCCCCATCAGCCACCTACCATCCTTGCACGGGAAATATCGCGATGCTCTGAAATCGAACTCAATATCAGCAACAGCAGTCTGTAAATTTCCATCTGATGCTCTGTAAGACACTTTGTATTGAGCCGTCTGCAACCCTTGATCCCAGTCCCTTTGGCCAGCAGGCAACGTATATTTTAAAGACCGACCACCAGGGTTGATCGATAAGTGTCCTCTGCTGGGCTGGAAAAAAAGAAGAAGCATTCAAATCCGATATGTTGAAACAAGGAGGTTGTTGCACCGCAAGGAATCAGCAGCCAGCATGGTCAGCAGATACGTCTTAGTAATTCCTTCACTCAAGGCAATTTTACATTAAACTGTCGGAGGACTCATTTGATTCGTTGAAAATCGTCCAGACGATGATGTCGTCAATTTTAATAGAATGCATGTTGATGTTACATTGACGGTTAACATAACACGCCTTTTTGACAACTCCAACACAACAAGCCTTCCGACAAACCTCGGATAACCAACTTCCACTATATCTATGGCCTTGATATTTGGACCTCTTATTCGTTCCCATAAATGAGGGACAAACTCCAAATTTTGGTCCCACAGGTGGTCTGGTCTGCAAATTACACGCATTTGAAATTTGCAGACCGGTAATTCGGTTTTCCATAGGAACCTATACAAAAAATTTTAATTTGGCGAAAAACGCTTGGCAATAGGAATTTCTGACAGACAGTGATGTATTAAGGCTGGAAACGTTGCATTTTACTGGCAGCGTAAGTAAGAAAACATTTTTTCTTCAGAAATTTGAATTTTTATAAGTCCCAAAATATGGAAAAAAATTCGGACTTTACCCCCGTATTTTGAACCCCCCTGCTGCATGAATTTTTCCAAATTAGACATTTTCTGAAAGAGCTCAATGAAAGGTATTATTCAAGCCCAAAATTGTTGAAAACGGTTGAACAGACGTGAAATAACAGCCAAAAAAACAAACTTTGACAAAAAATGACATTACCGCTGTCAGAAGATGGTCACGTGACACCCCCTGTTATACGTATGGCAACGAAATTTGTACCAAAAGATGCGCAAGTAAATTCTGCTTAGATTTGCAAAAATTGGCGGCAACAGCTTAAAATTGGCGGAAAGCCCCCCCCCCCTTGTTATGTTAACCGTTAAGTTTCTGTCAACGAGTCAAAAAGAATATATCTAGACCAGAATTAGTCGTTTTCCTTTTCACTCTTCATGCACTCCACACAGGCATAACAAGAACACTTAGTCAGCGATATCAGTAAACGGAAAACGGGAAAACGGGGTTCCCGTTTCTCTAGTTTGTTGCGTGAACTTCCGGGTAATGTTCTGAACGAATGAAATGACTCATCTAGTCTAGAGCATATCACACACATTGATTGAGCCTACCTGATGTGTCACTTCTGTAATCTTCATATGACTACAACTGGCAATGGACGAGAACACTTCGGATTTGGTCTGTGTGCTGCAAAAAAGGAGAAATGTAGGAAAAGTGACTCATGTTCAAGTCACGTTGCCTTCAAACAAGCAAGTCGGTCCGCATCTTGCAAGCCATGTCCTATTTTCTTTTCGTAAGTCAGCATCAACAAAATTACTGTCAGCTTGGCGTATTGAAGGTGCAACACCATGACGGTTTGATATTTTACGACATTCTGCAGCAACAACCCCTTCTACCATTGATCTTAAGGGATTGATGCAGCTCGACAGTCTGAATGAACTTCTTCTTTTTCGTCTCTGTCTGTCCTTATTCTGTTCAAAATTCTGTTTTCTTATGGTTTTCAGTAACAAGTTTCTTACAAACAGATTTCTTGTGAAAGAAGTGATGTGTCTTCGTAAAAGTCAAAATAAGAGCAAATCAGGCAAGTACTACATAATTCTTTCAACTTAATTAGCTCTACCGGTTAGACGCACTACTGTGAAACGTCCAGTCTATTTTACCTGTTTGGCTTCAGGATCTTCAACCTTGTGTTAGCTGTCACATTTGTTATGTGAACTGTATGATTCGTAGCTGGCCAGTAAACACGTACATTTGCGCTCGCAAAGTTATCAAGTCCAAAATGAGCGTGGATAGTGCTCTGCCCCAAGAAGTGAGTCTTTGAACCGACTTCAGCTGTCTAGAAATAAGCAGTTAAGCATAGGCATTAATATTTTTTCGATTGCTTTGATGTTGGGTCTTCAGTAGTACTGCACCATGCATGATCTCAAATGAGATCGTATTCGCTTCCACAATGAATCTTATTCATACCTCTCTTTTTTATAAGAATGATTCGTAAGAATCAAACCTTAAAGTACTGTCTCAAAATTGAGAAAAATCTCAGAACAACTACAGACTCAGCTCCAGCGCTAACGATTGGGAGGATACTCAATGGTACGGTTTATCACACATATATATTTCAAACTTGTAATTTGTATTTCAAACATGTTAAGATCATATGAGTGATAGAGCTAAAAACAATAAATCTTCAGTTTTGGTGTTGTTTGCTTCATGAGGAAATCAATGCCTTGTAATAGATAGCTGCACCCGTCCGCTCTTTCTCAGCGAGTTACTTGATCTGTTGCTTGTAGCTTTGGCTTATGAAATTGGATAAGGACGAACTAAGAAGAAATGAGACTGAAAACTGGAAAACAAAATAAATAACAGTGAGCCTCTACTCAAATTTACTGGTTCTGTAAAAGAGGAGTTTGTATTCATGATCATGTTTGAAAGGCACGTGACACGTGCGCCATCTTCGAGAGAAAATGAAGAGATTTGTAGAAATTATACGTTAAATAATGAGTCGAACCTGTGTCTTTCCATCGTCTGTAGTAACCATGACTCTTGCACCGTAACTGTCGCACAGTTTCGTTACGTCACTCAGACATCTACAAAATGAAAAGCGAAAATCATCAAATACATTCAAATCAAACTGTTACTCTGTTCTTTATAAGAATTCTTCTTATAAGAATCACAAGGCTCGTAATGTTTAAATTTTAGGAATGTTTTAAGAATCAACTCAAGGCTCAAAATATATGTAACAATAAAATACGGCAAAAGAAAAATTCAGTAATTCAAAAAGCCTTTTTTCTGCTTTGTGTAAATGTTTTTCTATATCTTCTATATACCTTCTAATCTATTAAACCTTACCAAATGTCATTCGTACGGCATATATGACATACTTCAATTAACAAAAATAAGAATATTTAAGGCTCATTTTCAATGAATTGTCAAAAATCACCAGGGTCAGCTCTAGCCTGTATCATACCAAGCGCACTGCGCTTCACTTACTTGCTTGAGAGAACTTGGTTCAAGCAGAGACTGTGAGCAGGCTAGGTCAGCTCAAATTGTTTAATTCTTATAAAAAGGCGTAATTCGTTATCTTATCTAGGCTCTTTTATATACATGGACCCTGCTAAATATAGCTCGCTGAAAATAAAAACGTTTGGTTTTCAATCTGCAAAAAGGTCTATCTGAAAAACAGATTATGCATAATACAGTGCCATTTTGAATTGCGTTGTTCTGAAGGATTTGGTTCTTGTTTTCAACAACTGTTCTAACCGTCTATTTATCAACTACCAAGAAAACCACGATTTATATTATATAAAAGAGGAAATAAGCCTCCGTGTTCATAAGTGTCTGACTCTTTCGTGACCAACTATCCGTTCTTTGGACTGGTGTGTCTATAGATGAGTCAAAACATCAAAATTATAGTGATTAAATGATCTTGAATATCATAGCTCGCATACGAAAATGAACACGAACTTCAAACCAAAGCATTTGAAAATGACACCTCATCCGCAGCTTTGTAGAACAAGCATGTACAACTGTTACCTGTGAACCGCACGAACACGTAGCCAGTTGTTTTTATTTCCTCCATTGTTTTTAAACACTTGCACTGGACCATAATTCGTTGCAACAAACACATCCTCGTCACCGTCATCTAAACAAAAAAAAGAGCATCTTCACATAACAATTCATTATTTGTGACAGAAAAACAATGCAAGTCAAAAGTATGATAAAGGCATGTGAGTATTTGAAGCTTCACATAACGTAAGCTCACACGTCTCATCCCAAAGAACAATGAATTACACAATTTTTTATAAGCAACGATAAACCTAGGCGCAGAATAACTTACCGTCGAAATCAAAAAGCAACAGTCCTCGGCCCATACCATGATATGTCATATTTCGTTGTTCAGCAACCTGAAGATTAAAGTAACATGGCCAGAATAAAGTTTTTATGTATGAGTAGAACACTTTGTGTGGAACCTGTTCACAGTTGGATTCTGATTTTATGCTCGAGTCTTAATCTCCTAGATTGACTCCTTTTAAATGTCCTGATTTAAGGAGCTAATAATGACCTGTGCAAAAGGCGCATTGCGAAGGAAGAGAATGAAGAATCATTGTAACTTACTTTTTGCAGTGCATATGTTTGAGCTAACTGTGTTGTTCAGTAATGCTGGTATTTACAAATACTCGATACAAACACGAAACAATATTTTTTAAAAAAATCAAAACAAACCTCTTTCATGATATTGTTGAAACCAGGACCCTTGTTTTCAAATAGACGCATGTTATCCTTGTTGTGGATGTCCTCTAGTGTTGAGCTGTGCATTTCCATTCCTGTACGAGAGGGAACGAGATGAGCGGCTACAAAGTCTTATAGAGCCCGTCGTATTGTGGACATCCATCTAGTTCGCCCCAGGAGAGTTAGCAGAAGATCACACCCCTACTGATTTATGTCACGAGCATCGCAGAACACCAAAAATTTGTTTAAAAGTAGTTATACATAAGTGCTGTACAATTTAATATTGAGAGGCTTGCTGCCGCTGTTTTACTTTCCATGAGAACATCCGACACTGAAGAATAATGTTCGGCTACAATCCTGACCAGAATGCTTTGCCAAAAAGGAAATACACATGTCAACTTACATTTAAACAAATATGTACCACATTCAAATGATTAAGACTTTCTCGCATAAATATGAACCTGAATGCACTCATGGTACAAAGCAGTTACAAAAATGCCTCCATATGCCTCTAAGCATATAGAATGAACAGCTTACCATTCGTCATAACAATATCCAAAAATCCATTATTATCAAAATCATAGAACGCTGCACCCCATCCCCATCCACCGTCCAAGACGCCACTCTACAAGTGATAAAGTAAAGAAAGGCAGTTACAAAACATGGGAAAAAGTGAATAGGTTCTAATCTTAACCAATAAACATTTTAGGTAACATTGTTGCAGTCAGTTGATTCTCCATGTCCCTTTCTAGAATTAGCAGCAAAAATGATAGCTAGTAGAGAGTGCCGCATACGTACATCCAGCCATTTTTCACTCGTTGCGGATGGTTTTAAGGCTGGAAGGTGTAAATAATCTGAATTTTTCAATTTGTTCTTCTAATGGATGGACAAACTAACTTTTGCGAGACTTCTGCGAAATTTAGCCGGTGTTAAAAAGTTCTGTCTTATAGGTTGCACTCATGTTTTTTTACCAAAAGGCAAGTCATATTTGGTGATGATCAGTATGTTCATATTTTATGAGAAAGTTTGATTTCAAATATTTTGATTTCGTTCCTGTGAAAATACAATGCCAAGATATGAAGTTTAAGAATTTAAAAATAGATTAAGTTTTAAACCAAATTTACTTGCACAC
>JAOBRC010668675.1:0-10611 GCA_027575255.1 Scolionema suvaense | reverse complement strand
GACTGGGTGGGTACTGCGATCCTCCCGCAATGGGGAGCCAATACGGCTTGGAGCTGGTCTCCACATATTACCAACTCCGCCTTTAAGGCAAGATTCTCAGGTTCTTAGAACCTGTTTATTATCATCATCAACAAATGCAAATATGTAGGCGATACAAATTAAGAAAGATCTTGACTTGAATAGATGCCACTTAAACTAGTGTTGTCTCACTCAGTATTTTATAAAGAAACAGCAGATCGCCTAGCCGATTGTAATGCATCTGTCATTGGCCAAGTACATTTCATAGCCATATTGCTGTATTTGTTGTGGACTATCAGCTTTTATTTGGGGAGACCGGTTTTCTTTTCCCATCATTGAAAATTTGAGCCAGCATAGCCGGCGACCTATAGGCTCTCATGTTTGCAGATAAATAGGTGCTGGATGACTCTGAACTAATTGCTGTTTATGCCTACCCTTGTTCTGAGCCAGCCTAGACAAAAAGGAATTTCGGCAGGTGATTTTCAAGTTAAATTGAGTTTGATTCAAAACCACAGATGCTGCTATAAATTACTGTGGCGTGCATAAATATTAATGTGGTGTGCATTAATTAAAATGGCGTGCATTAATATCAATACTGTATAACACGCTGAAAAACTGCCTTGCAACTAATTGCTGTAGGATATTTTGCTCTAGTGTCACATCCACTTTAGTTTAGAAAGAAAATCGCGCCTGTGTTTGGGTGCAAAGACTGGAATACCGGTCGTAAAAGTGCCCCGGATACGGCCCTGACTATTCTTTTTTCTTGCATTTCATAACTTGGTGGCTTCAACTGTATATTCAGCAGGCAAAGTCATTGGGCATTTTAAATAAATCCCGGCTTATGTATTATGTATATCGTAAATGATCAAGGTCTATTCTATTCATGCCATGTTTTTTAGTTTTTTTCCAAAATGTTTTAAGAGCATTCTATGATTATTTTGTAAGCTTTGGTGTACATCCTAACCACAATTAGTGACGAGGTCCCACTAACCTCTATTAGTGCTGGTGGGATAAATGTACCCCACCCCCAAAAATGCTTACTTTAAGCGTTTTTTACTTTAAGAACCAAGATGCCATACACAGGTCACCCTTAACAGATTAAATTACTATGTCAAAAATCGGTGGTATCTCTCCCCTGCATTACTGACATCATTGTTTTATCACATGACGTCATCACAAAATGGGTGCTCCTCTCAAAACGAGCACATCGCTTCTGAAGTTGGTACATGTCGTTAGGAAGTGAAAAAGTTGAATGTGCTTCTATAAAGCACACATTTTTTTACTCTGACTTTCATAATTTATGTATATATTACAAAACTTCTGTTTTTATGTTTATGATGAAATAAGGTCACATGGTCCAATTTTTCTGCAAATTTGGAGAACATGTATGCTTTTATTGTTTAAAAGTCACTGGCCTTGGTTGGGACAGAAAGGAAAACCAAGACCACTCCTTGACAAAGATGTAAGATATGTACACAGTTAACTCAAGCAAATTTGATCAACATATCTAAACAAGGACTGCCTCTGGCACCCTGGTTTCTCTTGCTTTTGACCATTTCAGCGATATGCGGGTTAGGTGCAAGATTATTACGATAATGGATCTCAAGCTATATATTTGGAAAGCTGTCATTTTGTGTAGGCGTGTTTGAAACTGTCTGAAGTTGGCCAATGTAAGTTGTAATCTATGGCGTAGAGACCATTCGATTTCTATGAGAATTCTCGTGTTGAACATAGGCAGACAATTTTTGTCCCAAATATTATGTTACTATGGTATATAAAAGAGCACAGAATGGCTCTTCATATATATATATATATGGTATTTTCTAAATCTAACACAAAGATTCTTAGTTTCATTCGTGCGAGTTCACTATTCCTATAACTAGTTGGGTTTAATTTCCCCCAAAAAAAAACATTTTAGGACCAAAAATCACTACTTATGGAACTCCCGGGTTGAACAAAAGAAAGTCCCTATGCTTCCTGGAATCTCTTGTATATATTAATCATTAATTGATGTGACATCAAGTACTGTAGCTTCTATTTATCACGTGGGAGCTGCTAGTCGAACACTGTGAAGCTAATTACATCGTTCTCGGGAAATATCTGCAAATATTCTATATTACGGAAAGTTCAGATGATCTTGGATGCTGAGCTCATATTAGGTCTTATTGACTTTTTTACACTTTGCTGTTCAATTTATTTGGAGTTAGTATTGTAGCAGTTTGTTCTTGTACGTAGCCCTATTTTGCAATGTGACATTGGTTGGTGTCTGAGCCTTCTCCGTATGCTAAATCGGAATGAGCTGCCACTGTAAAGGGGATTAAAGATTGTTTTTCATGAATGTAAGGTTCATGAGTACTAGACATGTAGACATCTAAGGAAATATTTTGACCATTGCTTGGTCTGATTTGCAGCTTTTCTTTTAAGCTGATGGAACTGACTGATAGTTTCATAATATGGTTATAAGGTGAAGAGCAGATCTGCAGGATGTAAACCTGGATTTGTAAATTTGTTTCGGGTACAGAAGTGATCTTAAGTGGTACTTGGTTGCCTCGTCATGTCTTCTGGAAGCTCCCTGACTCACTGATGAAAATTGAGGATCAATGCAAAAGTGTATAGATGTATTGTTTATTATGTTGTTGGGTATTTGGACTTCATTGAACTTCATTATATCACCGTAACAAGAATCTGTAGACAGCTGTTCTGAATCACATCACTGATTCTCTTATCAACGATAAAGGTTGCAGGTTGTAGCTTTTTCAACTTGGCACTATAATTATATGTTTGGCACTATACTGGTGAATTCTTCACATTCTCACATGATTTGACGATCCATTAGAAACTTTTTTGAGCTCTTTTCTGATCTTTCCTAAAGACTGAGGTTACACATCTGAATATTTCGGTCATTTGCAAGTTTAGCTGCTCTGAGGATAGTTTTTAGTACAGGTGGATGCTATGCTGCTTCACAATGAGTCCAAATAAACCGTGAACGTCAATGCAATGAGGCTCTCTGGGCTATACTTTGTTCTGCTGGGCTTCAGAAAGACATCTTACTGTAGGGTTTTGTCACTAGTCTTTTAAGCAACTATTTGCATGTTTAAATCCTAATGCTACTCTCACAAGTCATGTTTTACTGCCTATTCGATTTATTCCATTCTATGAAGGTATTTGTTTTTACAGAATCAATTCGGATGAATATTTCTTTCCGTTATAGTTTATTTTGGCCTGAATGAAAGTTACACATTTCTCAATAAAACGTCTGAGAACATCAGCTTGGATTGATCCTCCTCTAGGCAGAAGTTTTAAGAGTTAAGAAGATGCTTATCATGAAGACAGCTCAAACTTAAACAAAACCTATTATGAACATAGGCACATTTGATAGTAATAAGATGCCGACCTGCTTATGTCATCTTTATTCTGTAGGTAAGTCTGCTTCACGATCAAAGCGCATGCCTCACAATTTTTGATTTGCGGGTTTCCTTGAACAGCAATAACTAAGTACTGTTTGCAAAAGACTTAATAGAGTTTGAATGATTTTGTCAGGGCGTGATGCAAGAGAAAATGAAGATAATTTCTAGTCAGTATCAAATTTCCCTGGTATCATTTCATGGTTCATCAATTATTACCACAGGCAGCTTTGCTTATCGTTTTTGATAACCATCCGCACATTGTAATATCTTGGTGCAAATAGTATTTCAAGTGGTTTTTTGTAGGTGCTCTGTGCGTCTATTCATCGGCTGAGCTATCCCTGTAAAGGAAAGGAGGTCAGCCAAATAGCGGTATTTGGAGTGTTTTACTCCTTTGTTCAATATTACTTCTCGTATTGTCATTCAATACACTTAGGTGTCTTGTTCCTATCTTCATTGAAATATTTAGCTGCTAGCTATACTCTGAGTGAAACAGTATATATCAGAAAGGCTGCAAGCAGACCATTCCCCCATTACTTTATAGCCTTGCCTATAGGCATAGCTCCTAAAGCAAGGCCAATTCAAAATGCTAGGTTTTTTTTACCATAGGAAATCGATGTTTTACCTAAGGATCTGAGGGAGCCTATCTCCTTGCATTGCTTTTGTCTTTCGTTACATATATGATGTTCATTAGCTCACCTCAGCTTTATATAGTTCCGATATGTATTAAACTGGTGGTCTGTCATCATACAGTTCAGTAAAATTCATTGATGATATGTATGAGTTTTGTGTATGCACTTCTCGTCCTCACTATTGTATCACCTTAAGAAGCAGACAGTGGTCAGTTTTGAGAAGGGAGTTTTCTTGGCCAAAGGAAGTCAGGGCTTATTTTTGCGCCATGTTGCTATTGACTATGGACCGCAACAGGCTGTCCTTCGAGGTTAAAAACATCCTTTT
Source organism: Scolionema suvaense (assembly GCA_027575255.1). Taxonomy (NCBI): domain Eukaryota; kingdom Metazoa; phylum Cnidaria; class Hydrozoa; order Limnomedusae; family Olindiidae; genus Scolionema; species Scolionema suvaense. The sequence continues at coordinate 6,232 of JAOBRC010668675.1, read as the reverse complement.
AAAAGCATCAGAAAAGCTGCCCTTTTTCTGGAAATTGAACACATGCCCCGCCCTTCTAGAATACACCTTGGATGTATTTGGGTTGGCAAGGCACGAATATTGATGAGTTTGGCTGGCTTTGGCACAATTTGTACTTCAGAGATTTTGTTTGTTTTCTGTTTAGGTACAAGCAACAATCCTCGGATATGAAACAGCTATGTAAGGAAAATGGCTTTATGCTGGTTCATTCTCCTTATGCTGCTGAAATGCCGTACAAAATTCCTATGAAAACGATTGAGGATGCAGAAAAGAACTGTCTATTACAATCAGGATCTATAAATATCATCTGTCCAATGCGTCTTATTCATGGAATGAATGATGAAGTGATACCGTATTATAATTCCATTACCGTTGCAGAGAAAGTTGCGACAAACGATGTGAAGTTATTTTTGGAAAAAGATGGTGATCACAGAATGTCTGAAGAAAAAAACTTAAAATTACTTCAGAGGGTTCTTGATGATCTTCTGAATGAAACATGAGCTCACCATATCAAGTTGAACATTGAACAAATATTCTACGTGTTTTATATTCTGTAAATTATCTGTTAGTTACCCTAATGGCTCAAATAAGTGCCTGAGCGTTTATTTAATTTTTTGGGCTCCAGGGTGGGCACTTATTTTATTCAAAGGGTGCGCTTACAGTGCATGAGGGTGGCACTTATTTGTTAAAAATAGATTTGGCAGTAATTTTAGAAGAAAAACGTTCACATGTTCTTATCATGAAAAAGAAAAAAAGTGAGAATGAAATCTAAAAGAGACTTGTATTTATTCAACAGTTCTTCCCGATTGCCTTTCAATCACCTGCTTGAAGGAAGGCAGAACTGATGCAATCAGGTTGACAAAAATTTTAAGTTATACTGCTCCTTTAGTTATTTCTTACATTGTGGTATTCTTACATATGTAGTATGAACCTGATATGTAAGATTTTCAGATATTGAATATTTTTTGGTGATATTGCTTTTAGCTGAGTCCCTCATGATGCAAACCGCGTGTTTTGTACATCACCTTTTTGCATGTAAGAAACTACGTTCCATAAATTTATCTTAGCTACTCAGCTGAAAGGGCTTCCATTAGAGAAATATGCCATGAAAGTCAGTTGGTACTATGTTGCCAACCTACATGCTCTTGTGCATACTATTTGCCAGACCTTACATCGTAGATTTTGACACCTTTTGTGTGATATCTTAAGTGGAAGTCATCCTTCTGCAGAAGGTACTAGCTGTCCCACTGACTAGTATCTAAATTCTTCTATTGCTCAAGAATGTAATTCTTTTCCATTTTGGTCATCACGTCTTTGGATCTGGACAGTGCTCTCACTTCTAATGTCCATCCCACAGGAATTCAAACGATGATTTGGCAAGAGCTTATTGAGACATACTCTGTGTCTCCCGTGTCTCCAACAGAACTGAGATCCCACTAATTGAGAATGACTCTTTTCTGACTGAAGTTGGGTGATATTGTTCCAGATCTTACTGCATATCGATTCTTGTGTCTCTTTGCTGTTATATAATTTCTGGGACCAACATGGAGCTGGCAGATCTATAGACATGAGAGCATTATGTTGTTAAATTATTTACATTGTTGGCATTTGGTGTGTGGTTTGAGATTGGAGAGGGAACAACATGTACCTGCAAGTCCAACTGTTCTACGAGCTTGGAAAGATGTGAACGATTTTGTGCACATAAGCATGTTTAGTTTCTTGTCTGTCTAATTCTTACACATATATGATTGGGAACATGACCTGGAGTTTGTTTTGTTTACACAGTTGCTAGCTTTTTATGCCCAATTTGCTGGAGGGAGAGGAGGTTGATTGAATTATTCATAACAGGCCTACTATATCTCATTTCTAACTCAATAAACAATACTGATTTGATTCGAATACTGCTTTGTCAATTAATTATGTTCAATTCAAATGAGGTGTGCATTATTGGTTTCTGGAAAAACTTAATGTAATAATTGCAGAGTGTTAATTATTGTTAGTAAGATAAGGCAGGTCTATCAGAAATATTTTCTCTTGGGCTCTCATTAATGTCTGTTGGGCAAGTAAGGGACTCTTTAAGAATTAATGTTGTTTGAAGTATGAAAGACTGGTAGTTCAATTTAGGGACTTCTATTGAAAGATCTTCTGATGTTATTCTGATGGTAGAATCTGCAGCAATATTGGCAACAGTGTGTGGATCTGCTACATGATTAGTTTTGTTTGAAATTAATGTGTTGCTCTGTTTATTGTAGTACCTGTTGTGGGATCAAGATGCATCCAATGTTATAGGTTGGCTGTTGCGCCACTTCAAGGTATTGCTTGATTAGATCCTTGGAAAAGTTGTAGCTTACTGTGAAATCAGCATCCAATTATTGAGGGAGAAGGGAGGACATTCAGGCTTTTAGAAGCTTTAATGCATTGTTATCGCAAAACTCTTTGATACTGATAACAGTTTCCTTTCTTCCATTGGCCGGATGTTTTTCTTGTATTCCTATGCTGTACAGAGTCTTAAATGTCTGTATATCTATATCAATCAGTAATGCTGATGTTTGTATGTTCCTATGCTGCGTAGTGGCATAAATAGCTGAAGACATCTGTATCAATCAGTGCAGGTTGACGGTGGCATTTAATAGGGAAGAAGTCAATTACCATGAGCTTCTTTGGAATGTGGTACTCCTAGCTTTGTCATATCCTTCTCATTGCATCACTTATTGCATTCAGGTATTTTGTTACCTCTTCCTCATTTCATTTCCAAGCAAATCAGCTTTAAACAGAAGGTATCCATAATACTGTGTGGATCGTGGCAGGTTTTCTCGTTTTGTTGCTTAACATTTTAAATGGGATATCATACTTTTTGACCATAGAGTCAAGTATTACCCAGCTCATGATCATGAGCTGCAGGCATGATAAGAATATTGGTTGTACATGCTAAAGTAGTATTCACTTTTTGATTTATATGACCTGAATGAGATCTGCACCTGATCCAACAGTCAGATGAGTGCGTATATTATTTATGTCTATGCAGTTGGTTTTCCATACATGTGAAGCTTGCTGTTTTCTTCCTGTTTTGATAATCTGTTGGTTTGTAGAAAAGGGCTTGCAGGTATAAGGTTTATTTCAGGCTTGTATGTATGGGGCTTAGGCACAAGTTTTTTGTCAGTTTTATGTAAGGCAATCTGTGTTTGTGAAGCTAAGTAAGTGAACTAATGGTGTGTAAATGTCTTCTTAGATAGAAGCCTAGCTTGCTGTGTTTCATGTTTTCAGAACATCATTTTCATCTAGTAACTTGTTGTTTTGTTTATCTTCTCTAGGTCTATGTAACTGAAATAATTTTTAATTTTTCAATTTCACAACTTATATATAACATTTTGAACACCCTCACTTGTCCTAATAATACTCGCAATAACACTCGACTCCAAATTGTGTGTCTGTATCATGATATTTTGCAGAGTAAAGTGTGTGGCTATTTTCAATGTCGATTTTCTGCACAATTCCACACCGCTGCTGATCAGCAAAACTTCAGTTTGAAGATCAGCAATAGATGGTAATATGAACTCATCATTCATTGATCTTCCTTCGGCTTTGAGATGTTGTAAGTGCGAGTTTGACTTTTGATGGCTGATTGGTTCTTATGAGGTGTACAATTTTTTATAGTCTCATTGGAGGCTTGCTGATCTTTCTTCTAAGTAGTATGCTGGTTACACTTGGTATTTTGCTTGATATGCATGTCTTCCTTGGTTCAGAGTGGCTGTTAAAATTTTATAGTTATGCATGAAATACATTACGCGCATCTCGCTTTTGGGTTAGCATGCTGTCAGGATTTCCATTTTGTTAATTTGACTTAATTTTGTAATCATTGATTGTAGATTATGAAAGCAATAGGTTATAGAGGATAGGGTCACAGAAAAAGGACGTATGAGCTGTAGATTTGCTGTGTTCAGTTGGCTTGCTATGACTTTTTTGTATCAATGTCAAGCTATGCCAGAAAAAAAGTTATGGAATCTTTATGCTAGCGGGTGGCAAGTCTTACTCTGTAGTACTGTGGACTTCCTGCAGTGGGCAATATGAGCTCATCAAATCTTCCAGAATGTTTCTGAATGCTCATGAAAAAAACTTGAAAGAGGGAGGAAGAGGAAGAAAGAAAGTGAACTTTGTCAATCAGTGCTCAATGGAAGTCAGCAACAAGAAAGCACAAGGGTTGGGCTAATTTGTTGATATGTAGCAGTGAAGGTGAGATCACTGGAAGAACTACTGTCGTCATTCAAAGTGGAACTGTTAGTTTTGTTATTCAAAACTGCTGTTTAAGATCTATGTACTGTTGTACCTCGAATAAGCATCCTCTTAGGCCGCGTAGGCACTGCAACTCAAGAACTATGACTTTCTACTGATAGCATTGTTATCAATGCAACGTTGTTAATTGCTGCCTGGACAGCCTAGTACGAACACCACTTTTTGCCGAAAATCTGTTTTGACTTATCATCATAATCTTCCATTGTTTCAAATCGAGTTTCAGTCTTGCCTCGGAGTAGGACTGAAACTCGACTTGCTTTGTCCCAGTAATGGCCTCAAATTAGGTGGACATCCAGCCTAGTGTTTGAAGGCGGTGAAAAAAAGCGCCAGCACACCCGTCAAGTAAGTGCACACCCTGGATTTTTGTCCCTGTTTTACCTGGGGGCATATTCCCCCCTCCCCCCGCCCCTGCTATAAAAGTTCTTCTAGCATCTAAACGCCAGAGGTAACGGCATGAATACTTCGTGGCTTTTAATCTAATTATTTAAAACATTTCTTGCTCTATAATGTGCGAGATATGGATTTTCATGGAAAGGTACTATACCAAAAATTTAGCCTGACATAACTGTTTTCACACCATTAAGCTAAAAGTAAGGGCAAAACAGTACCGAAATGCATGTTGTAGGTATCTTTTGACTTTATAACCAACTAAATATGAACCTAGAATCAATTTCATGAACTAAATTATTGAGATTATGGGTACTTTGATAGCGCAAAACAAAAGTTTACGGTCCATACTATCATGATGACAAGTGTGAAGTGTAACAGAGCATCGAAACAGGTTTTAGGTAGATAGGGAAGGGGAATTAGACTTGACAAGTCTCTCTACTCAAATCCCACAAGAGGGCCAGAGAAGCCTCGCGATGACAACCGGAAAGAGAGACCTGTATACTCTGCCACTCATCGTTTTCGGCTCTTAATATTCTCCCTATCGATGAGCCAGATTTCTGGGTTACTAAATTTATCTTCAATTTCCCACGCCTATTGAAACTGCTGTCAATCAAACTCAAAGCTTTGCATAATCAGGGGGCATAGTAACGTGTTGGCTCCTAATGATTATTTACGCACTCAAACTACATGATTTAATTATCGGTCATCAGGACCCCCTGATTTCCAAGGAAAGAACTGAATGGCCTTTTGTGTCACTACTGCCATTAGGAGGGTTGGCTGAAATTGCCAGAGTGCACTAGTCTCTCTCTCTCGTTCTGCTTCTAGTCATAGTTACTTTTCTATATTAACTATGTTCTAGTCCATAGGTGTTGGCGTAGATTGCTAGATAGAAGTAATTGGTTAGATTCAGAGAGACGTTTTAGTCTAAAGGGGAATATGACCGCAGTTAAGATAGGTTGGCTCAGAGTCCAGTTAAAGTTGGGTTAAAAGTTCAATATTCAAGGCACCGTATGTATGTATGCCTCTTTCCGTACCTCTCTTTTTCATTCTCCATACTTTGCCAATCTGAAAGTTCCTCCCAAAATATTTTGATACTAATTTGTATATCCTTTACTTCCTTTGTTGTTTGTCTTATTGTACTTGTTTGCTAGGGGAAGGATCATGCAAAATGAGATTTTTGTATCTTTCTGCCCTTTCGTCTGTGTATTCAACTCTAACACATGCTCTGGGATAAAAGCTGAGTGTATCTTTCTCAAATGTGGCATGAATATGAGATTACGTGGCCAAAACAAACTAATGTTGGCTGATTGTTGAGATAAAATTTTTTGTTTAAGTTCACATTCCTGTCAAAAAGTGTCGACTTGATATATTCGATAGTGATCAGTTAATTAAGAACTTAGTTGTAGCAATGCTGCAAGTCTTTTTATATGCTGAGGATTCAGTCTGCAGTATATGTACTGGTGTCTCACCAGAGCAGTGGCTCAGTAATCTATGGCTTGGGATTTAAATCTCAGCCTGTATGATGTTTAGCATA
>JAOBRC010668674.1:1283-17712 GCA_027575255.1 Scolionema suvaense | reverse complement strand
CCATAAGTATTCACACCAAAAATGACAAGGATTGGATGAACAGTTTTAGACATATTTGGAAAAAAACAGAAAATCGCATTTTTTGGGCATAAATTGCCACCTGCAAGCCAAACAAGATCTTCCGGAGATGATGTACATGATTCATAATATATGCAGAATTTCCTTCAGTATTCACATAAAAAATGACAAGAATCGGATGAACAGCTTTTGACATTATTTGGAAAAAAACATAAAAATGGCCATTTTTGGGCATAAATTGCCACCTGCAAGCCAAACGAGATTCTCAAGAGACATCGCATATGGATGAAAACATGCGCAGAGTTACCCTTATTATTTCCACCAAAAATGACAAGAATTGTATGAACAGCTTTTGACGGAAAAAAACATGAAAATCCCCATTTTTGGGCATAAATTGCCACCTGCAAGCCAAACGAGATTCCAAGAGACATCGCATATGGATCAAAACATGCGCAGAGTTACCCTTATTATTTGCCCCAAAAATGACAAGAATCTGATAAACACTTTTTGCGATGTTACGAAAAAACCATGAAAACACCATTTTTGGATGTATGTAAATTGCCACCTGCAGTCCGAACGAGAGTTTTCCCAGATATGACACATGGTCCACAGCATAACTACTATTGCCCCGCAGTTTCACACTAAAAGCTACAAAAAAGTAATGAATGGATTTTGAAATATTTTTGAAAAACCTTAAAAATGGCCATTTTTGTGCATAAATTGCCACCTGCAAGCCAAACAAAATTTTTTTTCAAAATTCCGGCTCCATCACTTTTCGTCAACTACCAATTGTCACCTTCACACCAAATTTCAGAAAAATTCATTGAGCGGTTATCCGGGAAATGCGTTGGTGACGGACGGAAGGACGGACGGAAGGACGGACGGACAGACCTCATTTTATAGGACTCTTCCGCTAAAGCGGGAGTCCAAAAACCACAAAGTGCACAACTCAGCTTTGAAACGTATTTTACATGGGCTTTTTTCACGTTGAATATCATGGGGAGGATCCGACAGTGAATGATAATGATAATTTCAATGGACTACATTTGCATAAATCAGAAGCCAGTGACGTCAACGGTGCTTTTCTTATGTCCTAAAATATAATAGATGACGCGATAACTCATGCAAAAATACCTAAACCCATAAAAATAAGTTTATGCTATTTTTGGACAGAAAATAAAAATTTTGCGGTTCTTTTGGGCTGAACCTTTAAACCTAGTTGTAGTACAGCTTCAGCATATCCTTATTTATCAGCTAAAACAATCTGACTTAGATCTGAAATATCTTGCATAGTGAGCCACCAGTCAATAACAACAGGGCCACAATCTCAAATTTGGCCGCAATTTGTAATATAGGCGTACAGCAAAAAGCCAAAGTCACAAAATTGCAATCGCGAACAGAGTGTAGAAATAGGGATATCTGAGAAAAACCATATTTACGTTACATTAGACATGCATGCTTCTTGGAATTTCATATGTGGCTGCAGTTTTTAGACTGTTTTTCGTATGAATGTCAATAGCAATACTTGTTATGTTTGTTTGGATTATTGTAGATCGTATTGTGTCGTACTAGAAAACTTTAAAAGCATTTTATCGACAATTGGCGGAACCTTCCTCATACAAAGAGGTTCAAGTTTTTACGTGAAACAGTTGTCTATAGAGGTAATATGAAGCCTTCAAAAGATTCTCGTTAGATGTACATGTAGGCTAGACACGAAATTGCGGGGAAGCGGAACAACTGCGAATTCGGTATTTTAACTTGCTTATATAAGTTGTGGGTGCAAACAGATGGTTTTAAGTGTCGAGTAATACGTTGGAAAGAAAATAACTGTCTTGTCAGATTACAGGCCTATAAACTAGGGTTAAGTCGCTTTATAATTTTCTCGTGGACGTGGATTTGACAATTCAAAATCATTTCACCACAATTCCCACAGTGATTTTTCAATCTGCAGAGATTCGGTCAAAGACAGCTGAAAGACATTCTCTTCTTAAAAAGGCCCGATGTTTTTTCAGCTTCTTGGAGGGTATCTCAAAGATTTACACAGGTAGAGGCTTCTACCGTGCGAGATCTCTATAAATTATTGGTACAATACTTTATGTTAGATATGTAAGCTATCACAACACTATGTGAACGGCAATACATATATCACACCTTGATTTAATACGTGCGTCAAATGACATAAGCGAGTAGAGCAGTTGCACAGTTCTAAAGGACAGCCGTATCAATACAAAATCCTGCTATTGTCCAAGACTAGGAATATGAGTCTTCCAAAAAGATCAAGAAACCAGAAGACTAGGATAGGGAGAAGGAGAGTGTTTTATGCATTGGGATGATCAAATAAGCTCTCAAAAGAAACTCCTTAACACAATTTATGTACGTAGGTCCACAGCAAGTCTGTTTTACCAAATCACTCGATGGATTGAAATCTATGAAGTTCGAAAAACAAATTTCTTCTCTAATCATTTTTCGTTAGTAATTCAACAATTTTAGCAACTAAAAACAACTAAATTTTGTATTTCTCTCGAAGTTATTCATTCAATTTGGACAAACGTCATCCAACACTGAGCATCTAACACATCGATAAACAAAACGTGCATCTTGAGACAATAATCTGTAATACTTTGGAACTATTGAAAGTAGAACCTTGACGAATTGCACTCAATGTGCTTCAAACAATGCGAGTAAACCGGAAAAGAGAATAAGTTGTCTACCGCCACGCATATCATTTGGGTGACATGGCTGTAAACATTTCTGGAGACAACAAATACCTTTCAAAATCCCCTCCCGCCTGAAAATGACAATTATGAATAGCCAAGCCAAACCTTCGTTTTCAAAAAAGCTTCATCAACTTTAATTTCATTGCCGATTTTCACATTCACAGGAAATTGAGAAAAATCTTGTGATGGACGAGCAAAAGATGGGCAGAAAGAGAGACAGATAACCTTTTGATACGTATTTTCCGCTGCGTGGGGGTAAAAAATCAAAAGCAGCAACTTTCTCAAAATTGAAGAGTTGCACAAGAAAAGAAGGCAGGCCACAAAAAACAAAAATCTGAAAGACTTTTTGGAACGAAAATGAAAAACCAAGGCAGTAACCAGAAGAAATCAGGAAGGTAATGGACAACCCAGGTAACAGACAAGCAAGGACGTAATAAGGTAACAGACAAGTAATGTAACATATCAGAGGTAACGGATACGCAAGGTAACAGACAAGCGAGGTACCAAACCAGCACGTTAAGAGGTAGGCAAGGTAACAGATTAGGCAAGGTAGCAGGGAACAAAACAAAACAAGTCACAGAATTAGTTGACGCCTGCCTTTCGATCAAAGAGAAAAAATAAGACATATGCGATATGATTGACACCAAACATGACAAAATCCGACAAAGTGCTCTTGAAATACTTTGAAACAACCCTGAAAAGAGCCACTATTGACATAAATCGCCATCCGCACACTGACCAACACATTCCCCAGATATAAGTCATGGGTCATAACGGAAGATCTGTTGCCCGTAAGATCCATGGTAAAAATGACAAAAAACGGACAAATAGTTTTTGATAAATTAGGAATAACGCCTCAAAATAGCAATTCGAACACAAATTACCACCCGCAAGCTTCACGAGATTTCTTCAGACATTGCACATGGTTCATAACATACGCAGAGTTACCGCTAAGAATCACACCAAAAATAAAAACGTATGAACTATTTGTAACATATATGAAAAAAACCTCTGAAAATAGTCAGTTTTTGGCAAAAACTACCACCCACAACCCTATATATTTTCACCAGGCATGGCACACACATTATAACATACGCAGAGTTGTCTTGAAGATTCGCAACAAAAATAATAAACGGGTGACCCTTTTTGTTGCGAATCTTCAAGGCAACTCTGCGTATATTATAATGCGTGTGCCATATCTGAAAAAAAACCATGAAAATCGACAGTTCAGAGACATGGCACATGATTCACAACATGCGAAGAGTTGCTCCTAATAATCACACCAAGAATAACAAAAATCGAATAACTGTTTTGACATATTTGGAAAAACCCATGAAACTTATCGGTTTGGATATAAATTGCCACCCGTAAGACAAACGAGACTTTTCTCAGACATAGCACATGGTTCATAACATGCGCATAGTGTTGCCCCTAGCATTCATGCTGAAAATGACACAAATCGGATGAACCGTTCTTGACATTATTTGGAAAAAACCATGAAAATAACCATTTTGGGACGTCAATTGCCACCTGCAAGACAAACATGATTTTCCTCAGACATAGCACATGATTCACAGCACGTGTACAGTTGCCCCTAATATTCACACAAAAAATGAAAAAAATAGGATTAACAGTTTTTGACATATTTGGAAAAAAGCATGAAAACCACCATTCTTGGATGAACATAAATTGCCACCTGCAAGCCAAACGAGAGTTTTCCAAGACATGACACATAGTCCATAACATAACTGCTATTGCCCTGAAGCCTCACACTAAATAATTACCAAAACTTAATGAACAGATCTTGAAATATTGGAAAAAAACTCTAAAATGGCCATTTTTGGGCATAATTTGCAACCTGCAAGCCGAAAACGTTTTTTCCAAAATTCTGGTTTCATCACTTTTTCTCGATTATGGATTGTCAACTTCACACCAAATTTCAGCAAAATTCATCGAGAGGTTATCCTGGAAAATGCATTCGTGATGGACGGACGGACAGACGGACGGACAGACCTAACTTCATAGGACTCTTTCGCTAAAGCAGGAGTCAAAAAAAAATTATATGTAAATTCTTGCAAAATCTCTTACAGTAAAATATGCATTGAACCAGATGTATGCTGAGAAAATAGCCAGGAGCATTTTTTTTCATTTTAACACGCTTCAGGCCCAAGAAAAAAATCAAACATGTGCAGAATTGGTACATTGAGGCCCCTGAAGGCAAATACCGTCTACAAACATTGATCTTTTACTACTTTTACTTCATGAAGAAAGAGAAGCTTCGCTTCATACGATGGAATATAGGTCAAATTGAGAGACAAGGTAAAATATGAAAGCTTAAAAAATGACGTTTTGACATTTGAACACTTTTAGGTGGATATCAGAATCAAATTAAATGTCATGCTTTTCAGCTCAAGTACATTTTACACACATTCACGTTTCTGCCTTATCATGCACTATTTTTAGCTTCATAGGTCCCATTTCTGAAAGCTTGCATATCAAATATACATCGAACGTCGAAAATTTACCCGTTGTCCACCTAGCGATCTACCAAACTCAATTCCAGATAAAACCCTAAACAATTTGGGCATACTTACCCTCTCCTTCAAATACAGAAGCCTTGACGGGATCCTCTCTGAAATCACGTGCTTCAATGTCATCCTCATCTACGTTTTGACCAGCCTTTTGCGATGGAACATTGGAGTGCGCTAAATAAAAAAGTAAAAGCAAAAGTAGGACTTTAGTAAAACCTAGCGTTGAGTGATAGTGAAGAGATAAGCAAGTCGACCTTCACATCGTCATCGGAATTTATAGTCTACCACTACTGCCACTCAAATGGATGGACTAGGGCCCAGGTTAACAGTATCGAGAATGCTGTTCACCAGTGGCTTTCATGGACTAACACCACTCAGCGGAATGACCAACCAATATCTGCTTTAGGGCTCAGAAGTCCTAATTGGCAGTACAGTCACTTTGTGCAAAAAAATGTAGAGGGTACGAATAACCCCAGTACTGCAGGTAAGCGCAAAATCCTATAAGGCCTAGCACTGAATGATAGTGAAGGGATGAGCAAAGAATGAATCTACAATTGGACAGAGCCTTCACGTCTTCAACCTAACTCCATGATGGAACATATTCGCCAATTTTGAAGTTTGTCTGTGCAATAAAAGACAAATTCGTCTGCATGCCTCATACATAAAGTGACCACTGCAACATTATGAGTTTATGGTACAGTGACTAAAAGTTCAATACTTCGTAAGAGGAAATACTGATGTGGAACGTTTGGCACTTCGTCTGCAGAGGTCCAGCATACAAGAGTACTAAGACTTTTTAGGAGTAGCAATGAATTGGAAGATCAGAGACACCAGAGATGTTGTGATACGACATAGCGAACCACTTGAGAAACTGCTGGAGAAGAAAACTAAAGCTTTCCAGCCTTGTCTAGAAGAAAAGATCAAGAACAAGCAAATGAACAAAATCTGCTAAACCGTTCTTTACAATGACAGTTTGGATCAGGTAGAGGGGGAGAGTAACATTTTCGTAACATTTAGCATACGGTACATAACAAACGTTACCATTGCTTAAGAGCTACTCCAAAAATACAAAACACCCATGGAGAGGTCTTGAAATACTTCGAAAAAACTTACAAGGGGCCAATTTCAGGCGTGAATTGCCACCAACAAGACCAACATAGGCAATTAGGAACCTTTCTTGAAATATTTTGAAAAAACATCAAGAAGGCCATTTTTGGACATAATAGACGGCAGCAAGCAGACGCAGTGTTGCCACAAACATTCACAGAGAAATTGGCGGCACCACTGTGAAAGGTCGTGGTCAGCCTCGGAATACATAAACAATCAAAACAGAATTTTTCTCAAAAATGTGGATCCATCACTTTCATTGATCATGACCTTATGTCAAATGTTGCAAAAATCCCTCGAGCAATATACCAACAAGAAAGTGAAGGACAAAAGGGCAGATAGATTTCATTCTATAGGACTCTGCTAATACGAGACTACAAAAAGGATCATGGAAAATGACAGCCCCATACTGCTACCGTAATGATAGTGATAGCAGATCAGTCCATCGAAGAGCACATCGTAAGAGAAATAGCTAAAGCTAGATGCCATTTAAGCAGATCGCTTTCTACTCAGTGACGAACTAGACAAAGACAAAATAGTCTGTTGTTAAGCAATACACCAAATATATTCATGAACATAAAAAACGCCTTAACTCAAATTTCAATCAATACGATTCAAAAAATACGATTCTTATCTTTGAAACAAACACATCTCAATAAATCCAATGCAAAGATAGGGATAATAGCATGTCCACTACACATAACCAATGATGTCACCATGACAGAGGCTGACACAAGCGAGGTATGTCCTTTAATGCACACTTTTATAAAATTAGGATACCAGGCCACAGAGAAATCAAAAACTCTGAGAATATCAAAATGCAAAACACATACAAGTACACACAGAGACATTAAGTTAAACACCTATGATCGCGAGCCAGCAGGAGCAAATAGACAGCCAAAGAGAGACCTGTGCATAGTGCTGTAATTGGGTACAATCGTAGTTAACTATGGTACAATAGAGGACTCTCTCAAGTGCTAGTGGACAGAAGCAGGAAGTTATCTTAAATAGTCAAAATGAATATATATTGGCTGGAAGTCAAATTTAATTTAGTTCTACCAAAGAGGCTATAAGAGGTAGTAAAACATGCCTAAATTAAAAAGAGTTGTCTTCATTTTGAAAGTAGTTTCCAGATCGTTACTTCTCAGACCACGTGAGAAGTTCGAGAAGTTTGTAGTAATTTACGGTGATTAAGACAAGGTGTCAGAGTGATACATCAGTGATCGACAATCGAAATTTATTTCCTGCGATGTTTGTGGCAATTTACTGTGATTGTCAGGGAATTGCCCGCTTCAGCTGTTGAGCAATGTACCTATGGGGTAAAGAAACATGCAATGTAATTTGAAGGTGTCCTGAAATAAACTATCATGCGCGAATCTTAATAAGCCTGGTTCTTGTTTATCTTGAAACAATATAGCTGCACAATTAGCAGATTCCCGCAAACTTAATTGAGACTCTTCATGGTAGATCAAAGACAAACTAAGACGTTCTATGTCCTTCCATACACAAAACGAATTATTTTCTATAAAAAATTATCACAACCAAATAAGAGAATAAAGTAACAGAATTTGTGATCAAAATCAAAGATTCACATCAGAAATTTAAAAGTCACAGGTGGACTCCAGCAAACTAAATTGAGAATCTTCAAGCCATATAAAAGAAAAAATAAGACATTAGCCATAAAAAAAACTGATGAGGTGTTCTTGGAATATTTTGGAAAAATGCTGAAAATAGCTATTACTGACATAAATTGCCAGCTGCATGCCGAACAACAAAATTCCGAAGATGTAAGGCGTGGATCATAACATAGGCTATACGTTGCCCTAGTATCCAATGACAAAACTAGATGAACCGTTTTGACTTATAAGGAAAATCCCTTCAAAACAGCCATTTTTAGATGCAAATTACCACCCGCAAGCCTAAATAGATTTTCTCCATTGATAGCACTACATAGTACATAACATAATTAAAACTCACACTGAAATTCTTACAAAAACAATGAACCGTGTTTGTTATGTTGGAAAGCACCCTGAAAATAACCAATTGTGGGTGTAAATCGCCACCTGCAAGCCTGGCGAGCTTTTCCTGAGATATTCTCTTCCTTTCAGCGGCTACGTCACAGACTTGACAACCCACAGCTACGGTTACCATTTTGGAGGTGAAGCGACGCGTTAGACCGAAGAGGATTTGACCGTGAATCGCATGATGTCGCCGATGTTTTTACAAATTATACTTAGCAACACATTACCGCTAAGCACAAAACAGCCTGCGATGAATAGCAATATTATTGGTCTTACAAGTCTGCAATTGTAATTCGGTTGAAGTGAAGCGATTCCGATAATATTCGTTTCCTTGCACAGGCTACTGCCATTTTTCCACTGAGCGGCAATGGTGACCGAGGTCTTCTGGCACCTCTTTCAAGATGGCTGCCGAGTATAGTCACGTGGCTTTCCGAAAGGGAGAATGGTTCATGATCTATGGAGAGTTGCCCCGTAGAATTGCACCAAGAATAAAAAACATTGGACAGACAGTTTTTGACGAATTTGGAAAAAACCCTAAAAATGGCCATTTTTTAGTATAACTTGCCACCTGTTAGGCAAGCTAATTTTTTTTCAAATTCTCGCTCCATCACTTTTTCGTTGTGACGGATGTCTCCTTCAAGCCAAATTTCAGAAAAGTCAACAGTTATCCAGAAAATGCGTAGGTAACAGGCAGAGAGACCTTATTTTATAGGTCTCTTCCGATGAAGCCGGAACCCGACATCATCAAAGCCCATGGCAGTCGATACACCTCTTCTTGTGCAGAAGAAGTCACAGCCATGAGTCTTCCCCTTCAATGGATAGAGTCTGACTGCCCTGTAGACACCTCTTTAATCCTAATCTGTACTAATAGCCAGGCTCTGTGTACCCTTTTAAACTCTAATAACTATGAGATCTCTCGTATTAACTTCTACTAAAAATCGTTCTAATTTCTCCATCTCTATCCAATGGATTCCTGGCCTCTCGGCCTACCCTGCAACGAGCTTGCAGACAGAGCCTGTGAAAGAAGCCGCATCCTAGGAAGACCCTCCTTCTCCAATCTTTCCTCCCTTAATAGGTTTACTATTGCTGACCCTCTCATCCTCGCCTGAAAAAAATAACCTATGAAACATACTCTCTTTCAGAAGACAAGCACTGCACCTCCAGATCGCATGAAATCCTCATAGCTTGCCTTCGCTTTGCTAATCACACCGTCTTTCTAACAATCGCTAACCACCTTAATCTTATCTATACCAGGCTTTTTTGGCTGGTGTACTAGGGGTGGGATTCCGCCACCCTTCCGGAAGTACCTGTTAGATCATACATACTGTGCTTTATAACAATCTTTTAGGAGTAGAACAAAGTAAAAATGAAGCTTTGGAAGTTCATAGAAGTGCGTCAGCTTCAAGTTCTGTAAGGTACAGTTTTTGAGATTTCGTCAATTTTGCATCATTTTGAAGAAAAGTCATAATTGAGACGTTTTGGCACCTGCAAATATGCCTTGCCATTATGCATTGCTGACAAAACTCATACACCTTTTGAATTAGACTCATATGAGTATTAAATGGAGATAAAACAATACAATAAAACTTAAATGGAGATTCCAAAAGGTGTACTTGATGCACAGCGAGAGATTTAAGTGAACGATTGGCTAGAATTTTTAGAGACTTTTATCAATATGCGAAAGTGGGGGAGTTGCGTCTGGCTAGTTCCGCATTCGATTTGCAATGGTTAGGAAGGAGGAGTGATGGCCCGACCGGAGTTGAGAGAGTGTTCCTTCATCTGTGCAACTGGTGCAACATTTGTCTTGGGCCATAGAATAATTATGGTACGTATGTTTGCGTTAGACGTGGATGAGTTGGAGGCGGTTGAGAATATGAGATGTAGGGGAGACGGTGCTGGCTTGGATCCGTATGAAGAAGTAAATTTTCGCCCCTTACATCTGAGAGTCTCAATGAGGATCCGGCCCTCCGGATCACAGTGAGTAATTACAGCAGCTGCAAACCCTTCAGAAATACCAGCAGTCGCAGATCCGTCGGTATAGATAATGATATCAGGTTCATGGTTCCTAATGACTTATTAGGAAGAGGACAACTGGTCCTGTGTGGAAGAGGTTTTGCCGGCGCAGCCGGTAGTAGAGATGGTGATGGTATCATCATCCTCCGAGGGCCATGGAGGGGTAGAGAAGAAGAGGAACGGTTGCCGGTTTTGAGCTTCTGGTGAGATGAGTGTAGTTAAAGAGGTGGCGAGGGAACGCCAGTGGGTTCGGTTTGGTAAACGGTTTTGAGCTTCGCTAGTATATGTCGTGCCCGTCAGGTGATCCGGGGCTTGACGTAATGCCTTCTCCAGAGATAGGAGAGTGAGGCGAAGGCAAGTAGTGGCAAAAGACTGAATGCCAGATTCGATGTGAAGGGCCTCCACTGGTGTGGATTGGACCTGGCCAGTGACTAACTAAGCGGAGGGCTTTATTCAGTGTACGCTGTAAGTTTGTCGATGGCGGATGGAGAGAGCCACGGTTGCCAGGCAGGCCCGAGAGATGTATACGTTACTTTTCACAAATCGAGTTTGCGCCATCCCCATTCCGTGTGGGAGACAATGCGGAGGACATTGATTCGTCTGAGAACTTTAGAAGTGATGTGGTCCACATGGGCATTGAAGTTTAGAGCTCTGTCGAGTATAACTCCGAGAAGACAAGGATGAGCATTATAGGCGATGGGGGGAGCATCAACGTAAAGGTTTGCCTAACATTTCCTGTCATTGGTCCATGTGGAGAACGTAGCCGATTCGCTTTTGGACGCGTTGAGGGATAGTGTCCAAGTGCAGCTCCATTCCACGACTATGTCTATATCCTCCTGAATACTCTGGGTTGCCAGTTGGCGGTCACGAGATGTGCCCAGTAGGGACACACCATCAGTAAACATGGCAGGTGAGGTCAGGGGGTAGTAAGGGAGTAAGAGAATTTATATAGAAAAGAAAGAGAACGGGAGCCAGGACCGAGCCTTGTGGTAAGCCTTGACGAATAATCCGACTTTGGCTGAGAGTGGAAGATAGGTGAACCTGGGCTGGTCGCTCAGTTCGGAATGTATGTAACCATCTGATGATCTGGAGGGGGACCTCGATGTCCATCATGTGGTGAAGAAGTTTCGCCCTCCAGACCGTATCATAGGCTTTACTAAAGTCAAAAAGTGCAAGTACGGATCGTTGAAAGGGGCGTGACTGAAACCCATCGTCAATTGCCTGCACCATCTTATGGATTTGATCTCGCAGGAGCAGCCCTTGCCAAAACCGGCTAGGAGTAAGGGGAACCATGACTGAGATTCGGCAAGAAGTATAGCCTATCAGCCAGAATTCATTCAAATGCTTTTACTACGCAGGAGGGGAGGCTGATGGTGTCGTAGGATGCGAGGTCACTAGTGCTTTTCCCTGCTTTGAGTAAGGGAATAATGATGGCCGCTCGCCAGGCATGAGGTAGAGAAGCATGAAGAAAGGATGTGTTAAAGATGTCCAGAAGTTCTGCGAGTGCCAGTGGGCCGAGGGCTTCTAAGAAAGAATGGGGGACATTGTCTGATCCTGGGTATGAATGGAGTACAGCTGTTAGTGGCTATGGAGGGAGAATCGATTTGTTTGAGTACCAAGGTGGTAAAAGCTTGTTCGTCCTTAGACAGGCGGTGCGAGCTGACAGAGACAATTAGCCTTGGCCTTGGCCTTGGACAAAGGCATTAGCCTTGGCTTTCGAATCAGTGAGCACTCTGCCCTGATGAATCATGGCTTCATTAGGGGAGTTTGTATCAGGGCTACCATTAAAGGGATTTAACAAAATTCCACATACCTGTCTCATCTTGGTCAGACGTAACATTATCAAGAAAGTCTCACCAACCGTCTTGTTTGGCGCTACGGATTGCTTCGTTTGCGGCCTGACAAGCATCAAACCCATTCTTTGCCATTCAATGATACTGTTTTGTGAAGTTTGTTCCGACGATTGACGAGTGCTTTGACTGGCGGGGTCATCCAGCTTTCAGTTTTCTTGGATGGTTTATATTCCTTGATGTGGCGAGAGGCCAATTGTGTCAGAGTTTGGTTAAACCATAAAACACGATTATGTAAGGTTAGGCTCTCGAGTGAATGAGGATACTATGTAAGTTGTCAACCTCTTCGGTGAAAGAGGTCCAGTCAGCACATTTATCTCCCCACTTGGAGGCCCTAGGTAAGATAAGGTGGTAAGATGTGTTACCTCAAAGTGTGCTACGTATAGGTAAATGGTCAGAGGACCCGATCTGATCCAAATTTGCCAATTAATGCGATTAGACCATCGGCTCCCAGCAAGGGAGAGGTCAGGGGAGCTACCATTCCCAGTCATCCTAAGGTGACGAGTGGGTGAGCCATCATTGAGTACTGAGACGTCCTGGTCGACGATCCATGTCTCAATTTCGGTGCCCCTTGCATCAGTAGGTTGGAGCGTGTCCCACATGGAGACTGTACGTTGAGATCATCAAGGATTATAGTAATTGGGCCAGTCGGAATTAAAGACGGAACGAATTGGTTGTCATGGGATTTCGTATTTGGCAAGCAGACATTGGTTAGTGTGACCCAAGATTTCGAAGAAAGTTGAACCTTAAGTGTTTGAGTTTCTAATCCCTCATGGTAAGCCTGTTTTTGAATGATAAATGTAATACTGTATCGGTGCGGTTAAAGGTGAGAAGACCCCCACCTTTGTTTTTGGCTACTCTATTGGTCAACTGTAGGTGTGGGGTCAGCGGCCTTTAGTTTAGATTCTGGGATTACGGCGATATCAACCGGAGAATCAGCCAGGACTTAGTGAAATTCGCCTAGCTTTGGGTGGATACCATCGGCATTCCATTGCTTGAAGGTGAGAGATGACCTAGTATGTGTTGTGGTAGGCTGCGAGATCTGGGTATGTTCCGAGAATCCGAGAATTGATTATTGATTGCAGGGGTCGGAGCCACTTGAGATGTGCTGGTTGGACATCTCCAGCATGTGTCTCTTTGGTGACCCTCAGCGCAGTGGTGGTGGGATTAGTTCAGATAGTGAGAACACTTGATTGGTACATGATTTGAGCACAGAATACTGTCTCATTTGTGACATTTTAAGCGGAGAGCGTGAATTTCGGCCATAGAGTAGCCTTGGTCCAGTAGTTCTTGCTTGGATACCAGCTTGGTCCCGGTAGGGACAAGGGGTTGATCAGATTCAAGGTTGTGATTCGGGCAGAGCCACATGTGTTCTGCGATCTTGGCAAATCTGATTTTTTTTGTTGTGTGGGATAGGAACACCACTGCATTTTTGGCCGATATGGCATATTTGAAGACAGTTTTGTGCTACACAGCCATAGACCATAAACTCTTGGTCTTTCCGGATTTTAATGGAGCAGATTGGGCATTTCTGGCCACACGCGGATGGCCTATCAAAGAGTTTTGATTGGAGATGCTCCGGCGCATCTGGTTCTTGGATGGAGGCTATACCGGGGCCGTGATTAGGGCAGGACCATAGGACCTGTGCTCCCGTAAGACCTGCTGTACGTAGTAGGGACTCAGAGAGACCACAGCATTTTTTGTGGCAGTGGTGATCGCAGCCTTCAGGCGTACATTGGTAGCTAGTCTTTAGACAGGGTCCCCCTATGTATGTCTAGTGTGCAGATAGCACATGGGGTCAAGTTTATTGGAATATATGTGGTAGGGCCGGGGTTGGATTCCACATCACCCGAGCAAAGGAGATTAAGCATCATAAGATAGAGGTCAGTTAGCGACCTTCCCTGATTATATGAGAAAACCGATTAGCCAGAGGTCCAGTATAAGCGACTGGAAGAACAGGGTGGTGCAGGCAACTCCTGAAGCCGAGGCCCCGCATGTCGTGACCTTCCCTGATTGCATGAAATATCTGATTTGCCATAGATTTGCCATAGACATTGTGTATTTGGGAACAGCATTTGCAACCTTCCCTGACTATGTCTCAACCGGAGAAGGTCATCGCGTATGCTAGGAAAACATTGCGGAGAGTCTGCCCATCCAGAAAAAAAGCAGAAGCAAACCTACTTGGAGAGTGATCGGAATTTCTGTTTGCCCAGGAAGTAGCTACCTACTTGCTATGGACAATGAACAAAACAAAAGCACCATTGATTTACTGAGTTGAGAACTACGGTTTCTTGGACTGGCTCTTCTCAAAGCTAATACTGTATAGACATTTGTATTGCTCTCACAAGAGATGCTCCCGTAAAATGTCACTAAGGTAAGAAAATCTTTCATGATGATATGATGCAAAAGCATGATACTGAGTCAAAAATAAGACAGATGTTTTATAATATGAAGGAAAGCTAATGAATTTCGAAGTAAGATTAGGTCTAAGCTGATCTCCATTCGTTGACTCCGTGAGAGGATCACCATCAGAATAACTTTCATTCAGTCCTGATGTTCATGTCTAGCATCTCTACCATCTCTATGAACCTGGTCTTTTTTATATTTTTGATTCTCACCAGGTAAGACATAATACTGCACGATACAGTTGTATGGTTTGCCAGTACATGGTGACAATGATTATACGTGTTTGCAAATGTTAACCGGAAAATTTGTTCTTGAATTGAATAAGTTTGAGCTTGACTTCTGTCTTTATAAATCTCTAACCATTAATGAAAAATCAACAATAATCACTTCAGCAGAACAGCACATAAAGAAGGTAAATCATACCAGGGCAAGGAAAATTATTACAGGCAAGACGTTTTGTTTTCACGCCTACACAGTCGGCACCACCATCTTTAGGTGAAGGGCATGAACAAGATCGTTGCGTGTAACGAAAACCTCCTCCGCATACTACACTGCAACTGTCCATATCTTCCCATGGGCAATAGCCTCCATTGATCGCTAGAAGTGAAAAACAAGGACATACTACAATCATTTAGTTTGTATACTAGACTGTAAGCTGATTGCAGCCTAGTTCCAAGCAGGTCAGACAATATTCAAGGCAACACATTCAAAAAACCACCTTCACAAGTTCTTATACTTAAAGGAAAACTCCAACCCCAAAACAAGTTGATCTCGGCTGTTAAACATGGCCATGATAAATGCCAATATTAACTCCAAACTTCATTCTTTTCTCACGAGAAAAAGCACTTTAAAATATTTATGACATGCAGCCCAAAAAGAAGCCCAACCAGCTTCCGTGATCTTTGCCGCATGATGGGCTGCTGAGACGATCATGCGGTTGACGCGTTTCCATGATAACTCAGCTTCTCTACTGATGCCAAACACAAAAGATGCATTGAAGTTCTAATGTGTTCTCATGATGGCTGTTTGAATTGTGGCGGGAAACAGAGAGACGAAGTAGTTAATGGCTGCTTCAGTGCAGGGTGAAATGCTGTGAGCAAAACAACAATTTTCTGCATGTCTGCCAAACAAACATGCGTTGTAGGAAATAGAACTCAAAAATCATCATGGGATCATTTTATCATTCGAACTAGGGGGATTTAGTTTTGGGTCAGAGCTTTCCTTTAAGCAATTCTGATAGATATTGCTGGTAAAAATGTGTCCAGCAGTACTCAAATGCCTTCAGAGTATGCATGTTTCATCAAGTGGGTTGCAGTCGCCATTAGCAATATTCACTTTTGCGAAACGTGGCATTACATGGTACCTCTAGTTGGGAAGATTTTGGCACAATTTAACTCGCTCTTTGCATGCAAAAGCTTATTAATCATTTTCCTTCAATTTCTACTTCGCATCTCAACTGCATGTATCACCTGAAATACGCATCTCAACTGCATGTATCACCTAAGATACGCATCTCAACTGCATGTATCATCTAAGATACGTATCTCAACTGCATGTATCACCTGAGATACGCATCTCAACTGCATGTATCACCTGAGATACGCATCTCAACAGCATGTATCACCTGAGATACGCATCTCAACTGCATGTATCACCTGAGATACGCATCTCAACTGCATGTATCACCTAAGATACGCATCTCAACTGCATGTATCACCTGAGATACGCATCTCAACTGCATGTATCACCTGAGATACGCATCTCAA
>JAOBRC010668563.1:0-10611 GCA_027575255.1 Scolionema suvaense | reverse complement strand
CACACCGAAAGTCTGCATCAGCACCAGCGACTATTATATTGTTCACACTGATCCTCCTCTCCAAATTACTCATGCATGGAGCCATCAGTATTTAGAGTCAGAAGGGGGGGGGGGTGTGGTAGGGGAGGTCGTGTAAAATTAGATGTCCGGAGGGGGAGGGGTCAAGTGTTTTGAGACAAATTCCAACAAGGGGGGAGGGGGTTCAAAAATGCTTACAATTTTTTAGACGTCATTAATGCATGGTCCCTTACATTGTGGTTGTTTTTACGTTGAATAGAAGTAGTTTTGCTCAAAATATTAACATTTATTTTCAAACAGGTAGGGGCTCAGTAAAACATAGCACTGAGTGATAGTGAAGCGATGAGCAGAGCACGGATCTACAATTTATTTTCAGACGCCTATCGGATACTGTCCCTTTAAGTTCATTGAGACACAGATTTTCTAGGAACATTCTGGCAAAGAGGTTCATCATCAATTATTTTTCCATGGACATTTTTCTTCTTAGTGCTTTGCATCACTTCGTATTTCAAGTTATAAAATTTTGGCGTTGCCTTGCATTTTGTCCTTTTGCACTGTTTTCACGTGCCGCCGGGGAAAGTATCACCTTTGGCATGAGAGCACTTGTGCATCATTTATTGTTCTCGTACAAGCTTTCTTTTTGCGTGTTTCATCTAAAATACGTTTCTTTGAAGCTTCAATGATTGACTTTGCCCTGTAGTCAGTCAATCGAAAAGTCTATTTCTGTTCCTCTTCGAGTTTCGCAAGCATTGTTAGTGCTGTCAAGTTTTTCGGGGTCAGCATTGGTGCCAAGGGAGGAAAAAACACCTTCACAAACCATGTCTAGAGCTTGAACTTTCGTGATTTGGTAAAGGAATCTGGCATGCGATAAGGCATCCCCTGTACTGTTATTTATTTGTTCGAATTTTCCGCTAATTTGAAACTAGGCCACTGACATGCCTGGTATGCACTAAAACACTTCTTTTGTTTGGTTTAGTTAAATTTATTGTTTCAGGCTTAAAAGGACCTGATTTAATGTGTTACTGCGGGTATTATTGGGATAATCTCCCTATTCAGTGGTTGCTTGTGATGGCGATCTCAACCTACTCTGCGAAGTTTTGTCTAGACTTTGGATTCAAATGTCATTTCAGTGTTCTGTCATTTGTTTTGATGACGCGTTTCAATCAAGATGGAGGGTTGAGCAGTCCTAAATTGCTTATTTTTGATTTTAATGAGCATGTTTAGAAAGCTGGTAATGGGGGGGGGGTACAAGAAATTTTTAATAGGGGTAGGCCTGAATGGGGGGGGTATGTTTGAAAATGGGGAGTAGAAACCCCTCTGTATGGTTTATATAGTGTGATGCAGACACTACAAGTGCATTCTTTCCAGGCTTTAGGAGATTTGCTTTTCTATGTTTTTAGCCTGGTTTTTATCCTGAAATGTTCCACCAAACTTTTCCATCATTTTTGCGGGTTTTTCCTGATATTTTTTGCAGGTTTCATCTTGGGGTTTCCTCTGATCTTCTTGGTTGGCTTGTTGCCGCAGATTGACACGTTCATCATGCATGTTATGGAGCAGATGGATATGCATGTATTCGGTGGAAGTGGTAAGCATACAAAGAAGCTATTTTGTTGCATCTTTTTTAGTCTGCGCAAATCTGAAAAGCTTGAAGGTTATTGAATTGATACCTGATTGTTTGTTGAAAAGCTTTTTTGGAATTTTTTACTTTTTACGCAGGTCAGGGTGTGGGCTGCTTGGCCCGCTGCTATAAACTCGGAAGGTCATATTGTGTTACATTGCCATGGCTCTGACCAGGGCTCGAAATAACAGGCGGTCAGCGGTCATTGAACGCCTGTTATTCAGCTTTGACTGTCTACTTTTCTCGTTTAGCTGTAGCGTTGACCGCCTACTATTAGATCACGTCATACGTAAGCAAGTCGTGGTCCCCGTGCGAATGAACAGTCTGAAACAAGGCTTGCAAACTCAGAGAAACCAATAAGGCGAGCACTTCTATTATGACGCTTAAAATGAGACAACGTAAAAGCCCCAGTTGACCTTTGACCATTGACCTTCACACAGTTCAGGGAAAAACCTGCACGTAAGCAATGTTCTCATACTTCATATTAGCTCAATTCATTTCATATTGGCCAGGGCAAAATCAGCATAATAAAAAACAACGCCATACTACATTTCATTACATACGCAAGACTGTCAGCATGTTTGATTCTAATGCGTGTGCGTACAACGAATGGTTTCCTGTCTTTTCGAGGCTGCTAATCCTAATGCAATACATGCGAATGCCCATACTCATGTCTGGACTAATAATGACTCCCACAAGCGGTAGTTTATTTAATTTGGTTGGGCAACAGCCATTCCGATTTTAGTCGGGAAGTCTTAAAATTTCCCCAGGTTAAAGTTAATGGTGAAATAACCACGGTGCGGTGTCGATATGCTGGGAATTGGCCATTCCCGGTAACGTTGGTCCGTGAGTGTTTGGGGTTCATTCGTTGACGTCCCTGGCCCACTTGTTTTCCACTTACAAATTCTCAGATCGCACGCGTTCGGTTTGACCGCCAATGTTTCGATCATGATTGTCTACATTACGAGGTTGACGGTCACGTGACCGCTGCAAGTCATTTCCTTATTTCGAGCCCTGCTGACTGGTTTGCGCAAAATCCCTCAAGATTGAGACGAATTTAGGATTCTGTAATTTCTCAGCAGCTTCTCATAATTGTAGAGAAGAGCGTCAACTGACTTCAGCAATTTGTGACTTTCCTGTCTTTTTGGCTGAAATTGGATGGCATCAAAAAAAAATTTTATATTTTGCCTATTTGGGTGTGACATTATTGTTCCTGCAATTTGGCACTTGGCGATAAAGGAAAAATTAAAGAAAATTACTGTAACCAGAATTTCTAAAGTTAATATGCTCATTACCCTTCAGTCTGTCGAAATCTGACCTAAATGACGACAAATGTTTTTGTTGGATTTTAGGTTGAAACGCTTTGTTGAAACTTATTCAAACTTTTGAGCGTAGCTTGATCCTACATGGTGGCGTTGAAGGAAGGTTGAAAATTTGGCTGATGTTGTTAGTAATCTCTGCATCATAGATGATCAGAATTTTAGGTATTTTCATTCATTCGTTCGATATTGCCCTTGTGTTCAATAGTTTCCTGAAGAATGAAGAATGGATTTTACATGCATGACTCTTATTTCGTTTGTATCAGCATTTGCATGTTGAACAAACTTGTGCAAGGTGTTTTCTGCATTGGCTGCTGGGGATAGAGGAGTTTAAGTTGTTAGTAGTTTTGGTCTTTTTTGTAACAGTGTTAGAATCCATTAGAAAGTATAATCTTTGTTTATCAAATAATTTCTTTATTAAGCTTTATTTACAATGGGTATATACAAAATTATGCGCCATTCTCACGTTTTTTTGTCTTTGTTCCTAAAATTTCCAGTCCTTTGCAGCCTTATCAAACTGAAATCCGTTCTTTATGCTCTCTTGACTAGCACCGTTTGCTAACAACAACTGCGCTACTTCAAAGTGGCCATATTGTGATGCAATTTGTACTGGAGACAATCCAGACCAGGTCTCTAAGTTCACATTTGCTCCACAGTCAACAAGAACTTGTACGATGTTCGTATGACCCATCGCGCATGCCTCATGCAATGAAGAAACCCCGGGTGGTCTCATGTGATTCACGTCGACGGTGTTACTTTCGAGAAGTGGTCTTAAATTTTCTTCGTCTTGTTCGACTACTAGGAAATGCAAGAAACTTTCTGGAGTGGCTACGCTATGCTGTTTTCGATGAAGTTTTGGTGATTTATGTTTTATGCTGCCACTTTTTGTGATGGACTGAGTCTTACTATTCGTTGTACTTTTCTCTGTTGCTTGACTCACCTTTATATATGGAAGATCTGGTGTTTTAATCTTTGATTTCGTCTCCTTCCATATTTTCTTGAAAATGGATCGCTTTGATGGAGATGATGGGCGTTCTGACATATCCGGAGGTGGCGTCATTGGACTAACGGGAGGTTGCGGTGAAGGAGGAGGTGCTGGATTGGGCGATGGACCTCTCCCCAAGCTGTTAGCGATTTTTAGTTCTTTCATGCTTAGATCAGAGAGTGTTCTTCTGCGTCTTCGCCCGTCAATGTGTATGTCAAGGGACCGTGCTCTGCTAAGGCGTCTTGTTTCACGTGGAGTGACCAAGTTCGAATCAGATGCGTTTCGTAATGGTTTTGGTTTTGTTGCTGGAATTACTTCTTCAAGTGTCATGCGTCTGGCTCGCAGTGGAGGCACCTCCATTGTTGTTGTCATTGCTGAGTTCGCACGAAGTTAGTCCAAGGCATACACTGAACTATTTAATGCTCACGCTATTGCTCCCTGGATGAACTTAGTCTATTTCTCCTCTTGAATCAAAATTTTTTGCTGTTTTCTTGCCACTGGAAAAAATTTCTGCTGCTGATTACATGGTCCTCTGTTTAGTTATGGCTGAGGGATTTCTTGCCACCAATTTCTTCTTGGTAAAACACTGACCCTTTCACATGATGTAATGTACACCCTGTCCCAAACTCTGATTAACCTCTCCATCACAAGTGTATAGTGGCAGCAAATGTGTTGTCAGCGTGACCCTTCCTGACTTGTTTGCCTTGTTTGTTTAGCTCACCTTTTATATATTAATCCATTTAAGATTTACAGGATTTTTTTAGAAGCTTGATTAGTCTGCTCAATTAAAGGATATAAATCTGCAGTTTGCTGTAATTTGTTGTATTAATTAAGCATTACCCTGATTAAGTTGGAAGTCCATGAATGCTTCTCTGAGGTGGAGATATGGGATTACCCTCAGTCTGTCAGTTAGGTGGCTACCACCAATAGGTTTAGCTGGCTGAAATATTCTTATGTAGTATTCCGATGCATTCATCGTGATCAGCGCTCTGTTGATGGTTGAAAACCTTCTGTCTGTTCTGATCTGGCAAACCCTACCATCATGCATTAACTTTTTAATTGACCAACATACTTCTCTGCCTTGTGATGTTTTTGTAGTTTGTGAAGCTGTTGAATGGATTGAATAGTGCCATTGCCTAACTTTAGGTTCACAAGTGTTTGTCAGCGCACTTCGTAGATTCACCTCCAGTAGGTTTATGAAATGTCCATCAGCGCATTGCATCGATTGTCCATCGTCAAGCTTATAAAACATCCATCAGCAGAGTGAATCCATGAAACCTCTTTTCCTTTCTCTCCAACTCCCAACAGTGCATCTCCACACATATTAAATTCAGAGTCTGACAGTATACCCATAGTCTGAGACCCCGCCTCCTTCCTCTATGAAGGCATTTGGATGGAGTTTTCGAAAAATTGCACAATAGGATGGGTTGATGTGTGGATGGGCAAAATGGGGGATGGGGGATTGGTGAAAAGGTTGGGTCGATTCCCAAAGAGAGGCGGTGGTTGCTGTGCTGTATTTGTGCTGGATTTTGATTATAAGACATTATCCGTAGTATGATATGGCATAATTGTATCTCAAATGTCTTGATTACATCATATCCCTCACCAGGAAACAGGTGTTCTTCAGAGGAGCATTTTGCTCTTAAGTATCGAAGTTGGGTACATGAATCTGAAACAGATTGCATTTCTGTTTTTATATGTGCCGTTTAATATGTGCTCACAGGAATAGGTTGGGAGAGGGGGGAGGGGAGGTTAGTGGACAAATTTGAAAAGGGGAGGTGATGTCAAAAAGGCAGGATTGACCAAGAATGGAGGATTGACCACCCCTATGTGTGCTATGATTCTAGTTAGAAAAATGGCGTTCAGTTTACTCTTAGAATTTCGCTCCTTTCTGCTGGCGACTCTGTGCCTTTTATATGTTAAGATTGACTATTAGACGATTGTCGTCTTTGTTATGTGATCAATCGATTGAAGCTCAAGATCTTATAGTTGTTTTTTTCTGACAGTGGGTCACATGATCACTGCTCCAAGCCTTGTTGGATATGTTCAATGACCAGATAACAAAGAACTGAAAGAGTGTTGAAAGACGTTGGCAGCGAACGAGAACCATATTTGGCTAGTAGAGCATGTAGCGTTAGCTGCATCTGAAGGCAAGCTAAAAAATTTTTTAATTTTGGGTGTATATGTAACTTATAAACAGAACTCCCATCAGACATAGTGGTCAACAGATCAAGAATTCCCCTCAGACAAGGCCACCATTCAGTCAGACACTTACGCTTTCACCGGGACACCTTTTCTGATATTAACAAGTTGGTTGGTTCTTCCATCTCATTGCTTATTTTTTGTTTCTCTTGTTGCAGCCATGACAGGATTATCAACATCAGTTATTGCATTTGGAAAAAGTATACTCTCAGCTGCCCTTCTGTATGGATTTCCATTCTTTGCCCTTCAAGTAAGAATGATTGCTTGTGTACCGTACTTACTTTTTCTGTGGCTCCTGTATGTGCAATTTATCGATTTTATGCTATCATGGGTTGACCTTACTGAGACTTAGGATGTTGCTGCACAGGCTGGAAGAAAAATATATTTGCCCACCGGTTGGTTCATAAAAGGTACTGATTGCACATGAGCAACTGTATAAGATTACATACTGTTTTGGTCAGAGGTAGTGTTCATGTCTGTATTTTTCACCCGGCCCGTGCCTGGACTTCAAGCTGTTTGTCGCCAGTGTGGACCTGTTTTGAAGCGGTTAATTATCTTTATCTGTTCTATAACTGGAAACGACTGGTTCTTACACTCTTAGGTGTCCACCTTGGGAACCCAACCTAATTAAATGTATGCCCTATGTCATCTTGACTTGGGCTATTATCGGCAGGTGCAGTAGTATTGAATCATCATTTGTTTTTGTTTTTCTTGTGTGATACCAAACATGATGATGGCCTGGAGTTCTATTCATTTTATCTCCTATGTTGAGCTCGTTTCTATTGATTTTAATTATCTTCTTTCAATCTCTCCATTTATTGTTTACTTGTAGGATTCGCCTTCAAGTAGTGCTGCCGGCCAGCATATCATGTTTTCTGTGTTCTGCGCTCTTCTTGTGGCCATCACATACCATATGAGCCGATGTACGAGTGATGTCTCTGTGCTTCTGTAAGTATGAATTATAGAGGAGCATGTTTCTTCACTGAAAGTTGAGCTATCACTCATCCTCTCCTTAGCTCATGTCATGCCTAAACTTCACTAAGCGAGGGATAAATATCTGCAGGATGCACAGTTCCGTCGTACGACAGCTCTCCTCGCCACTCAACTGAGGCTCCCATCTGGAGAACATGGACCACTTGCTTGCTGACACCCTGAAGCGTTATCAATTTAACATGATAGATTGATCTTTTTGAGGTGACTGAAGGAATCACCGTAGAATCCGGATTATTTTCTGTGACAAATTTGAGGTGTGAGGTCTTATTCTAAACGTTGCGTGCTGTAAGCGTCAAGTCAAGGGCGGATTTGAAAATGCTCTTAAAATAAGCTTTACCTATAAATCAGCACTTTTGGAGAAGTTTAGAAAGGTCAATGTCAGATACTCATTCACTTTTTCTTTCTAAACTAGGGCCTGGATACATAGTTCCTATAATGGGTTTTATGGTTATGCCTATGCAGTTAGAGTAAATGATACGAGGAAATATTGACAAAGCAGCGGGGCTTCAGTTCATTATCAGGCCCAGTGTTAGAGAGAACAGGCATCCGACTATGGGATGCAATCAGATGCTGCCCTGCCCAAATTTCTCAAAAAAAAAAAAAGAAGAGCTCTTTTAGATGAGATCAAGCATATTTTAGTATTTTGGAGAAAATCAGTATGAAATAAACCCTTTCATCCTCTTATTGGATGCTGCCTTCAACCTTTAGAATAAGCCCTGATTATTGGATTTATATTGTCACCATGCTCCCCGGATGGCAGTGGACTGAGGTCACATGTTTTTTGTCAAATATTTTTGCCTGAGTTCCTGAAATGTTTCATATGTATTTTGCTCAAATTCCTCAAACATTTCTGATGGTATTGCCACAGGGATAGATTCTGAAATCGATTTCAGTCATAAAATCAGTTGGGGAAAATTAATTCTACAAATTTAGGGTTTTCAGACAACTAGTCCTATTTCCAGGTGAAACTCGCTTACTTAATCTGTCTGGGTAGGAAAGGACAGCCATAAATTCAATCTGCAGAAATCTTGATACCCCAAACTTTATAATAGAGCGGGGAGTTTTTGCATGTACGATGAATGCCATTGGCGCTGTTTCTTGCAGACCTTATGAAACTTTTATGATGGTAGTTTTTACGCTCTCTACCCTTCTGTTTCAGGCAAATCATTGAAGCTAAGTTGTCATGTTTGATGAAGCGACCACTTCTGCTAAGACGGAAGGTTGATAGAGAAGAGAATGATCCTTTACCTCAGAAACTGATGGATACAGTGGTAAGCTTGCGTAAAATGGCGTGGTTTGTTTACGTGTGGAACAACTTAGGTCCACGCTTCATACGAGGCGTGTTCAAGCTCCCACGCACCCCAACGCACACCTATGTTCTATGTGTGCTATTGACATCGGTAACCAAGAACTGACTTTGCCTATAAACACAAGCAAAATGACCAACAGTGTTTTTGTACCTAATGAGTTGTAGAATATGAAATGCTTCACAATGAGTGCAGCCCTCCCAATCTGAATCTGGTGAAAAGAATGCCATTTTAGAAAAATTTTTTTATGTCAGCTGACAATTTTGTGCTAATACCCTCTGAATGATGATACCCTCTGAATGATGATACCCTCTGGATGATGATACCCTCTGACTGATGATACCCTCTGACTGATGATACCCTAGTATAGAATTTTATAAATTTTTGAATGCATCCTTGCAAGACATGAAATTTTTTTCAGAGGTACTGTGTGTTCATGTGTTCTGTGCTGTCACAACAACTGGCACTGTAATTTTATCATCCATTGGCAAAGTGATTGCACTACCAACAAAGGTTAGCTTAAAATGTTTGAATCGTGCTACTATGACATTGTTGTTGTATAAATTGACTTTCAGGCGAGTCGTGTGCTGCACGATCTGATCATGTGCCTCATTATTGCAGTCATCGTATTCGCTGTTCACGTCAGCACTGTCTTCACTGCTTTACAGGTAAATCAGTTGCTTTCTTTGTTGTCCTCTTCAAGTTGATCAATGCTAAGATTATTAAGCAAATTATTGTTGTTTTGTGTATATCTATATGTATGAAACGCAGTACTGCAGTATGTCATTGTTGGATAGGATATGGAAACTCGCTCTTGTCTCTCTTCAAACTTTCATCAATCTCTAGTTCTACTTGTGCTCTAGCACTGCACGCTCTGTGTGTCTGTATTGTTGATTGGAAGGCTCTTGTTTCATGTTGTACTGTATGTTTCTATACTGGATACCTTATCGGACAAAATAATGTCGGACAAAATTTTCGTCGGACAAAATTATTCGTCGGACAAAATTTTCGTCACCCCCGGAAAATTTCGTCACTTTTGTCCGACAAATAATTTTGTCCGACGAATAATCTAGTCCAATTTTAATTTTTCTTTTTTATAGATGTTTTATGAGCTAAATATGTCAATACACAAAAAAACATATATCAGTTCTCTTTTGTTGTATCTGTATGTTTTCCCATCATTGAAAGCTTGCCATCGGGGGATTTGATTCAACTTTTGCCACAAAGAATAATGGCTCGTCCAAGTTTTGGAGATGAAATGATTTTATAGGCAAAAAAATTTTGGTCGGAAGAAAGTATCAAATTTTTCAACAATTGATGAAGACCTACTTCATGAACGGGAAAACGAATTTTAGGTAGCAAATTTGAAATTTTATTTTGGACAAAATTTTTCGTCGGACAAAACTATTCGTCGGACAAAATTTTCGTCACCTTCGAAAAAATTTGTCACTTTTGTCCGACATTGTTTAGTCCGATAAGGTAGTTTCTCAAAAGAAACTCACCCGGATTCCTGTCGCAGTTGAATTACTGTTCACGAATCATGCCGTGAATCAGTCAGAAAAATATTTTTACTAGCCACTTGCAGCCTCTATAATATATAAATATATATATTCTACTTCTCGGATGGTTTGTGATTCTATGCATTAGTTACAGATATTCTACTTCTCGGATGGTTTGTGATTCTATGCATTAGTTACAGATATCTTATTGTTCTCTTTATGCATGTCACGTGCATTTTTTTGCTGTAACTTCTTTCCTTTATTGTAGAAATTTTACGACAATAAGTGCATTTCTCTTGTGTTATTCTGGTTAGATATTTTGATCTCTGTCTTGATAATGAGTGTATGCCTTTTCAGAGTTTTTAACCAGAAAAACATTTCCTTTTTGATTATTTTTTGTTGACTTGTCCTTTAACAGATGTTCTTTGTCACTTCGTTTTCTTATTCTTATTATTCATTTTACAGCCTTCGTTGAGTTACTGTCTCTATGGCATCACTGGAGTGGTGGGCGTGGCTAATCACTATCTTTTGCCCCAACTTCGTAAGCAGCTTCCGTGGTTGTTTATATCTTCTCCCGTTCTGAAGTCCTATGAGTACCACTTATTTGAATGGCAAGGTAAGTGTTCTCTGATCTTTTGTCAGCCTTTATAGTGCTGAAGTTTCTTTTCTG
>JAOBRC010668341.1:0-10613 GCA_027575255.1 Scolionema suvaense | reverse complement strand
TTTTCGTCAATTACGGATTGTCACCTTCACACCAAATTTCAGAAAAATTCATTGAGCGGTTATCCGGGAAAATGCGTCGGTGACGGAAGGACAGACGGACAGACCTCATTTTATAGGATTCTTCCGCTTAAGCGGGAGTCCAAAAAAGCTCTTTAGTTGGTTTCGCGAATTTCATTAAACAAACCCACACTCGTTAAATAAAAGCTTACCAGTTATGTACAAATCAACGATAAAAAGTCACAAAATTAATTGAGTCCCGCAAACCTAATTGAAGATCTTCGTATTAGATCAAAGAAATATTAAAGATAATAA
Organism: Scolionema suvaense; assembly: GCA_027575255.1. Lineage (NCBI taxonomy): Eukaryota > Metazoa > Cnidaria > Hydrozoa > Limnomedusae > Olindiidae > Scolionema > Scolionema suvaense. Next base: position 10,301 of record JAOBRC010668341.1, on the reverse strand, counting down.
AAGATAAAAAACCTTAAACCAGTCACAGCATTAGTGGACTCCCGTAAAATTACCGGAGATCTTAGATCAAAGAAAAAATAAGCCAGAAACCATAAGATAAGCACAACAAATGCCAAAAACTGATGAAGAGTTCTTGAAATAAGTTGGAAAAACCCAGAAAATAGCCATTATTGACATAAATTGCTACCTGCACGCTGAATAAAATATTCCCAAGATGCAAGGCATGGATCATCAGCTATGGTTCCCGTCAGATCCACGCCAAAAATGACAAAAAATGGATAGGCAGTTTTGATACATTGGGAAAAATCCCTGAAAATAGCCAGTTTTGGACGTAAATTACCACCCGCAAGCCAAACAAGATTTTGATCAGACATAATACATGGTTCATAGCATACACAAAGGTGCCTCGAAGAATCACACCAAAAATAGCAGTGAACCAATGAACCTGAAAATCACAATTTTGGACATAAATTGCCACCTGCAAGTCCAGAGACATGGCACATGATTCATAAAATGTGTATAGTTGCCCCAAATATTCACGCCAAAAACGACAAAAATCTGATCAACTGTTTTTGACATAGTCCAAAAAAACCAAGAAAATCCCAATTTTTGGACCTAAATTGCCACCCGTAAGATAAGCAAGACTTTTCTCAGAATTAGCATATGGTTCATGATATACACAGACTCGCCCCGAAGAATCACAACAAAAATGACAAAAATCAGATGAACTGTTTCTGACATAATTATAAAAAAACCATGAAAATAGCCATTTTTGGATAACAATTGCCACCCGCAAGCCAAAAGAGATGGTGCCGAGACATGGCATACGGTTCATGACACACGTAGAGTTGCTCCAAAGAAGCAGACCAACAACGACAGAAATGGGATGAACCGTTTCTGACATATTTACAACAAAAATCATGAAAATAGCCAATTTTTTATATAAATTGCCACCTGCAAGCCAAACGAGATTTTCTCGAGACATGGCATATGGTTCATGACATACGCAGAGTTGCTCCAAAGAATCAGACCAAAAATGACAGAAATCGGATGAACCGTTTTTGGTAACTTTGGAAATCAGCATTTTTGGATGCGAAAAATGAACCATGCGTCATGTTTAGCAAAACTTGCCTTCGGATTACAAGACGCAACTTATGCCCAAGATTCGCTATTTTTGGACATCCGCTTTAAATTTTAGTGTAAAAGGTTACCACAATAAGGTTGAGACCATTTGTCTATTTTGAGAAGACTAGTGCTAGATTTGGGCACAGCTGAGCCAGAAAAAATTTTTCGGCGGAGGGGGGGGGGGAGGTGTATAGCCCCCTCTACCGACGAAGGGTGAAGACAGATCCTTGGCACATAACTACTATCGCTCTGAAGTGTAAAAAATCATATAATTATGCAAATTATACCAAAAATTATACAAATTTATACAATACTTTAAAAAAAATCCTTAAGAGGGATCTGAGGAATGGCATATGGATATACCATGAGAAGCGTTGCCCTAACACTCACTCCCAAAATTAAAAAAGCCTTGAAAAGGACCACTTCAGGCATAATTCGCCTTCCACAAGCCGTAGAGAGTTACTCAAAATACAATGCATTCATAATATATGTAACATAGAGCACCTAAGCATGACCCCCAAAAAACTAAAAACAACTAATGAAACATTCAGTAAATTATTTTGAAAAAGACTAAGGATGGCCACACCTATGCTTAAAAATAGTACTCAAAGATATAGGCAATAAAGGTCATAACATTGCATGTAAGATTCACACCAAAAATACAAAAAACAAACAAAAAAATCTGGAAAAATATTCTTACAATAATATTCTGAAAAAATCCGAAAAAGGGCCATTTTTAGCTGTAAATTGCCATCTGCAAGCTGAACAAGAGCATTGCCAAATATGACAAATGACTTATAATAGAATAAGGGTTGGCTCTAAGACTCACACTAGGAATCTAAAACGCTAATGAAGTGTTCTTGAAATATCTCTATGAAAAAAAACAATAGATCAAACAGCTTTATGAAGTATATCACCACTTGCAACAAACCATAAGTTTTCTTAGATATTGTTCATACCAAAAATGACAAAAAGCTAATGAAGTGTTCTTGATATATTTTGAGAAAACCTTGAAAACAGCCACTATGGGCGTAAATTGCCACCCACAAGCCAAACAAGATATTCACCAGATATGATGCATGTTCATAACAAAAGTTATGATGCCTTTAAGATTCACACAAAAACTGATAAAAAACTGACAAACCATTCTTGACATATTTGGAAAAAAAACAGAAAATAACCATTTTTGGATACAAAGTGCCTTGCAAGGCAAACAAGATTTTTCTCAGACATGACACATGGTTCATAACATACATGCATATATGAACTCATTTTGACATAATTTAGAAATAAACCTGAAAATTGCCATGTTTGGTCATAAATTGCCATCTGCAAGCCAAACAAAAACATTTTTCAAAATTCCTGATTGTCATCATGGATGAAAGGATGGACAGACCTCATTTTATGGGACTCTTCCATTAAAGCGGGAGTCCAAAAAGGGATGGATCAAATTTTGAAGGACCATTACCCTCAATGCTGCAGGGGCCAGGACTCCTACCATTAAATAAGCTGGGCGGAAGGGCCTACTAGTCCTCCGAACCCTAAAATCCCCCCAAAATTGTCCAATTACCCTCAAACGGGGTAGGATGTTAGACCACATCAAAATATGAATCAATAATTAGCATGCATGATCATGTCGTAATTTTTTCCATATACGGTCATATTTTACCATTTTTCGAAAAATGTCAAAATGTTGGTGGCAGGCAAGCAAAATCCCATAGAAACTATAGCACCTTTGAGCCCGACACGGACATACTTTTGACAAATTTTAAATGACGTCAAATAGAATGTTCATTGTGGTTTTGCACCCTACAACTACAACGTCAACTAACCTAATAATGTAACTTGCTATCAGGGCACTTTTCATGGTTTATATAGATATATGTCACATATCTACAGACTCAGTCACTGGCATCCTAACAGGTTCGTTAGCAGAGGGATGGGTATTTTACCAAATTAGAGTTAAAAATACCGGTTCCAGTGATTTTCTTCAATTTTCCATTGATGTCACACCAAAAATACTCAAAACATGAAAATTTTCTCAATCTTAAAATTTTGGAGATTTTACTAGTAAAAGTTTCTTATTGGGTTTCTTTTAACATGAAAAGGTAGCGAAGAACATAACCAAACAAACAATACATTTAATTAAGTCATAATATAACTGTGCATCAAGTAGCAACTGCCACAATAGTGATTGCTACAGTATGTGCCTAATGCATCTAGATTGCAAGAACGTGTCAACAGGCTCAACTTTGTTGGGAAACGAACAATAACATGGCTTGTTCGCAAAATTCATGAGATTCTTAATTTTGTTCTCGCTTCTTTTATACAGTAGTCAAAGTTTCTTGAATTACGCTAGGCTGTAGTTAAGAAAAAACATGCAAGGCACAGCAAACACAGCTGCATTGTTATTTCTTTGAACAATTGTTGAATAATCCAACGGCTTCACTGAGAAGGCAGACAAGTTATATTGACTCATCCAATTTGCCAGATAAGACGTGACAAAAAGTGCATGCTCAGAAAATCTGCAATGAAAAGGCTGTTTTAGCGTGCAAATCTAACAGATATGATCCTCTACTCACAAAACCAGTTCCATTCACCAGTGTTTGTAACTAATACGCTCTTCAGAAAGCAATGGAATTTCAGCAGGTTTTCAGTACACCAGGCCTAACACTTACATCAAAATCAGTGGTATTAGACAAGACAAATACAGACAAAAACATTCCTAGTAAATAACAATTTGAGGGCAGTCAAATGTGCCTTCTGTTCTTTTCAATGTAAGCAAGAACAGAAACTGAATGAACTGGATATGCCTTTGTGAACGCAGTTACAATGTTGCATCTGTTTAAAAACTAAATAACATACACGAAAACAGATTAGGAAATATACATAGAGTCTTACCAGTTATTGAGTCCAGGTTTGTTCGAGCACAGCTGAAGCAAACCCACTAGTCAAAACATATTTTCCTAACACGTACGCATGTATACGTTGAAGGTATGAAACAAGCACACTAATAGAATCAAAACTAGATTATTAGTTGAAGGCAGAAAATCTAGTAAATTTTAAAAACATTATAGTTGTTACTATAATTATGGTATTGACTTCTTGGCTTGTAACTTATCAATGCACTCAAGGAGAGTGACAAAAATATAGAAATAGAGCATTCATTTCATAGTCAGCAAAAAGTGCTTCACTTCTTCAATTTTTTATTTTGTTAAACTACTTCTGAATTTTTTTCAAATAAATGCCACTTGCAAATAAACCCAGCCTGGACTAGAATAAAATTAAATAGGCACCCGGCTGACGATAACAAGGCGGAAATACGCCTCATACTCTAATTCCACAAGTTAGTCTCAAACAATATAAAAAACTACCTTCTAGAACATTTTAAACTGAAAACAGCTTTGATATCTGAAACTGCAAACTAAACAAATTTTCCTGAGCATTGAATTATATAACCTAAAAGTTCCGGTTTGCTCCATGTAGAAGACCTAACAATCATAGTGCAACAGATTGACAAGTATTGGCAAGTGGCTCCCAGCAAGTCGCACAGCAGCACTTAACATGTTGTGCAACATAATGAGTAAAACATGATATCTGTCGATTTCCAACACAAAGACTAACCCTCTATCTGAATTCAATAAAATTATTTCCAACTTCTACAGCCACAACCTTCCGCGTACACAAACATTTCTCAAAGGCACGCAATTACAAATAATACAAAAATATCTGCATAAATAAATATACGAATACAGTGCACTAAGACACACGATTGCATATAAAACATAACATACTCGTGAAAATGGTGCGCCCAAATATAAATGCATCAGTATATTTAGCACGATAAAATAAAGGTTCATCTTGCTTATCAAATATTTATACCAGCATACTTTAAATACAAACGTCATTCAAACTTTAAACATAGAAGCGTAATTCAAATTTTAAATACAGAAACATTATTCAAACTTTAAATATAAAAACGTCCTTATTCAAGCCCGCCCCAAAATACAAAACTATAAGCTTTTTCAAATATACAATGAACATAGAAACCCGGACAGAGTAGTCACTTTAACTCAAATACTGTTTTGCATCACCAAGTTCATGAAAAATTTGAACAAAGCCTTGGTGTATGTGCACATACTTTATTCGGAGAAACTTTCGCGAGAGAAACTTTCGCTTTTGCAAATTTGGGCCAATTCGTGAAAGTTTATCATTTTTTTCCAAAACACGATTTTGCGAAAGTTTGCTCACTCCAATGCTCATTTTCGTTGAGGAGGGGGCTCAGGGTCTTGCGAAATCGCAAAATGTTTTCTTTTCACAAAAGTTTATCTCACGATTTTTTTTGGTGATTTAACGATTCGCGAAAGTTTATCCAAATATTTCGCGAATTTTTGACCTCGCGAAAGTTTCTCTCGCGAAGTTTCTCCAAAAAAAGTACATCTATTCTGAGTCCTACTAACTCAGACCAGGGCAAAACACAAACCAAAACCAATTCTACGCGACAAAATGAGTGAATTTTTAACCAGTCACAGACAAAGTTAGATAATTGGCAAGCACAGCAATAGTATGGTACTTTTGTACACAAGAACTTAGAAAAAAAGCAGGTCGATGATGAAATTAAAAAAAAAACCAACAGACAATCTTGGCCATGCCTCAAGTTACCCACTCTACACATAAAGGAGTGCAATAACATTTTCTTAAATTCCATTTAATAAGATATTCTAACACTAGATTGAAAAGTGAAATGTAAAGTACATTTTGCAACAAAACACAGAAAAAATAGAAAACCACACAAACACGCTGGCAAACTCATTGACAGTAAACATAACATGCCTTTTTGACTACTCCAACAAAACAAGGGGAGGGGGGGGGGGCTCCACCCCGCTCGGAAAACTAACTTCCACTATAGCTATGGCCTGAAATTTGGACCACTTATTCTCGCCAATAAATGAGTGACAAGATCCAAATATTATACACATTAGAAATTTGCAGACCGGCAATACAGTTTTCCATAGGAACCAACAAAAAAAATTTTAATGTGGCGAAAAATGCTTGTCAATAGGAATTTCTGACAAAAAGTGATGTATTAAGGCTGCAAACGTTGTGTTTTAATGACAGCGCAAGTAAGAAAACATTATATCTTCCTAAATTTGGATTTTTATAGGTCCCCAAAACCGGAAAAAATCAGACTTTACCCTCATTTTTTGGACCCCATGCCACATCAATTTATTCAAATTAGACATCCTCTGAAAGAGCTCACTGAAAGCAATCATTTAAGCCCAAAATCATTGAAATCGGCTGAACAGAAGTGAAATAAGAGCCAAAAAACTGAAAAGTTGGCAAAAAATGACATTATCCCCTGTAAGAAAATGGCCACGTGACACCCACCTGGTATAGGTACGACAACCAAATTCGCACCCAAAATAAAGAATGGCAGATGGAAGGATAGCACGGATCAGGTTTGTAAAGTCTTACAAAGAAATCTTGTGCTTCAGTGAAAGTTAAGAAAATATTAACATCTAGGTGGTGAAACACTAGCTAATTTACGAAAATAAAAGAGTAAGTAGCTAAAGTTGGGGAATGCCCAAAATTTCATTGTGAATCACTGTTTTTGGAGATTCACCCTCTGCTCAGCGCTTGACTATCAGCCAATATTGGCTTTCACTGATTACTACAGTGAAGTGAATCCACAATTTCCCCAGACTTCTATAGTTCTAAAGTGTCACACCGCAAATGTTAGTAAAGTAATGAATGGATTTTGAAATGTATCTTCCAACAGCCTGAAATTGGTCATTTTAGCTGAAGATAAATCATATGACAGACAAGAAATGTCTCAACCAGAAAAGGCATCCTGAAAAGCAAGGAAGGTGAACGTAGAACGAAGGAGTCAGGGTCAGAAATATTTGTTTCAACATTCAAAGTTCGTTTCTTCAGAACAGAGAAATACTTAAGCTGTAAGCAACCAGACTCAAAGTCACCATATATGGTTACTGGCCTACACATCAATCGCCGTTGACAAAAAAGAAGTTAGCCACTAGTCTTAGAGAAAAAATCCACAACAAAAATATAATAAGTAGGTCCAAAATCAAAACTGTACCTACAGACAGACAAACAAACGCCTATCATTGAACAGAATTTCCTTTGTCAACTGATTGTGCTTTAAACGAACCATCTTGTGCAGTCCCTCCATCTATTTGAATTTCCCCGATTGAAAGTTCCGATCCTATGCCAGAATCAACTTTCCCATCTTCATACACAAACACACCATCATCACCACCATGAACACGCTCGTTTGCTAGCACAGGTGTATCATCCGAAGAAAACTCAAACCTAGGAACTTGATACTTCACATGTGAATCCTTCCGCGGTGCTCGCTCAGGTTCGTCCAACCAAGGATTGCGGAACACATTCTGTTCATCAAGGGGAGGAACGAATGCCACTGACTGCGCTCTGTCCCGGTACAAATCCAATGCCGCAAGTTCGACGACAGCAGAGGGAATCCTCTTCATAACGATTCCCTCATCTTCATCCTCATTACTGCCCTCCTCTTCCTCCTGATTCTCGTTTTCTTCCTTCACAGGGTCAATATATCCAGTAAAAGGACCATTAGTGAAGCCATCGGGTGAATCTGGTGAACTTGGATGCAATGGGTGCTGACTATCCCCTCGCGTCAACCGCAGGCTGGGATGGCAGTGTTTCTTTTTGCCGGTAATCATTCGATGATGATGTGGATGATTGTGAGACGAATGCTGACGAGTTAATGGCGGTTTCGACTCTGAAATGCTAACTGATCTGGACCTGTGTGCATACGCAGACACAAACACAGATACAACAAACTCATAAACAGATATGCTAAACATCGTAATGAGTAGCTATGTAAACAAAAAACAGGAAAAAAAATGACAGGCTTTGTAATGCATGCATGTGACGTACAACATACACCATGAATGTCACATCCCCAGTTTCATGAGAATAAACAAATCTAAGATCCTATATGCTACTATATGGCATATCCACGAAACAAGGACTAACTAAAGGTCCATGACAGTTTCAGACGAAGACTTTTCTTCAAAACTTAAATACATTTGATGGCAAAAAAAGCACATTATATACATGCCATGCAAACGTGAACTTAAAAAAGCATCAACAAATAGTAATGCACAAAAACAGCTATCCGCACCAAACAAAAGTTGTAATAATAAACGAAGATCAGCAATATCATACATTCACATAATAAATACATTCATGTTTCCACCACAAGTTCCTATTAGGAGGGAGGGAACAATTTTCAAAAAAATGTATAAAGTGGGGGTTGAGCTAAATCCGGACTTGTGCTGGGGGGGGTAGAGAACATGGCAAGTGAGAATGTTTGTAGGTGGGGGGAGGGGGGGGGGTTCATACAGTCTATTTCAACCAAACGTCGATAGTAGCGATAGATAGTCAAATAGATGGATATACTACAATAGACTCGCTTTGTCTCATGCGTGTCACTAGTTGTGCATGCTGATGCTCTTTGATTGATGTTAATTGATGAGCTTTATTCCTACAAATCTTGAATTTATAGCAGAACTTCAAAAGTGAATGGCGCTGGCACAACTTTGATCTATCGGTGGAAGTCCCGTCTGAAATATGTAGGTGGGGCTTGATAAACTGGAGGAGGGGGAAACATTTTTAGGTGGGGGTTCAGACTGCTTAGGAAACTATGACATTAGCTAGGCATGTTGTAATTGTAAAACTGCAAAAATAACGATGCAAATTGTAGGGTGCGAGTGGGGTCTCAGCCGGTTAGCACCTTTCACTGCATCCGTTATGAAAAGAGAGCTTAACTATTAGCAAAGGGAACATCATCACGCATATCTAATGGAAATTCACCTGAAAGGCTTTTTAGTGTTCCATAGATATCATAAATATCTAGCAATAGGGTACAAGTGGTATTACTAAAATTGCTCCTTGGTCTTCGGTCAAAAACTTATGGTATTAAGCTGCTATTAAAACCTCTGAACTTTCGCGTTTTTAATTTTCGGACAAAAGTTTCGACAAAAAATTTTCAGACAAAAATCAGGTCTTCTCGGACAAAAATTTAAGCGGTTGTTCGCCAATTTTCGGCACTTCAAAAATTATTTAAATTCCTTGTTAGGTCCCTCTCCGATCAGTGAAAATGATCAACTAAGGCATATTTTTGTACAAAATGACCGAGTTAGTTTCATCTGAAGTTCGACGCTTCTGCTGGATGAATGCAACTTCAGTCTTCATTTTTGCACTTGGGTGAACACTCGGTTTGCAGTGCATTGATTTGATGATCTTTCCTTGTTTTCAAAATTTAGTAGATTTTTGCTCATTTTTAATTTTCGGCAGGTTAAAATTTCAGCACAAAAAATTTCAGATGAAAAAAGTTTCGAACAAACTCTTTTGGCGAAACTTTTTTGTCCAAAATTTTTCAAAGTTAATGTAGACCAATTCAATACTTGATATATGAATATATAATATGAATATGTTATAGAATCTGCATGCAACCTCTTCAGTGAAAAGAAACTTTTCATTTTTAAAGGGACTGTGCGCGTCAGAATTCGTTCACAATTTTCAATAGCTGAAATTCAATCCTATGGAATATTCCAGCTCTGAATGCAAGTGTTCAGAAGATACAGCAACTCCCTACAAAATTCTTTAATTTAAGGTTCCACAATAAATTCAAATCATGGTCCAACCATTTGAAAAGGGAAGTATCTGATAGGCGTCTGAAAATAAAAGCCAATATTTTTAGCAAAATTAGTTCTATTCAACATAATAACAGCCACAGTATAGGTCTCAGATTTTAGTAACTCAAAATTGAATTAAAAGGGTTGAACCAGGGTCTGGAATTTAGCGGTGGATAACGAAACTCAAGAATCTAAAGACGAAGATAGATGAAGAATCCTCGTGTTAATGCAGTTATTTTGAATAAATAATCTCAAAACTTAAATTTCAACGGTTCTATCAGATTCTGCCCTGTCGAGTTTGTAGAAACATTAACCATTCAAATGTTTTCACGAAGAGTTGTATACCGTAACTATCTGAATGAGCGCCGGGGCGCTCATTTAATTTTCTACCTTTTAGAGGGGGCGCTCATTTGAGGGGGGCACTCATTCAGGCCGGGGCGCTCATTACAAAAAATGCAAAATAGGTACTAGTAATAGTAA
>JAOBRC010668230.1:0-10613 GCA_027575255.1 Scolionema suvaense | reverse complement strand
CTGATTGGTTATTCTGGTTCCTCTTTGGACCAGCGTTTCGTCTAGCGACTCTGTGAGGAGGGAAGGATTAATGGCGGTTACCGCTGGCGTACAGAATGCTGGAATCTGAGGGACAAAAATAAAAAAGATCAGTTGAGGATGATTTGTAATACCGTAGGTAGGAAAATTTTGCTTCAGGTTTTGATGGAGAAACTTTTTAAGGTTACATAAAAAAATTGCTGCGGTGTTTCTTTAAAAAAACTGTAAATGTAAACTGTAAAAAAAAAGACGGTATTGTTCAGTTTACTTTATTAGCTAATAATTAATGATCGAAGTGAAGTGGAAGTTACGAAACCGGCACAGTCTTTGTATCAAAACAGTAGTTGTGAACAATCTGCGGCGACAGGTAGGTGGTACCCCCTCTCGTGAAAAAGTTTCTGGAATTCCTGATCCACACATCGTTGGTTCTGAAACTTCACAAGTGCTATCAAAATTTCCTCACTATGTTTAAATGAAAATTTGCTTAATGACAGAGCTTTATTTAAACATGACATACAGTTTTTATTTCATGACGAAAGCTTGTGTAGTTTTTGAGATGTTCCTCTCTGAAGTCCAGCATATACCATCCTGATTTTTGGTGATGTCATACGGGTACGTTGCTAAGCATTGTCATTTCCTTAGTTACCCAATGGCTAAGTTTATTTTTTCAAAAGGACCCATTGCATTCTGTTGGTCATAAAGCTTTCCAGTCGGTCACTCCACGGAATAAAGTATTTCGTTACAACATAATCACATTTACAGAGGAATCAGAACTACCTTAGCCCACCTCATGCTGTGTGGCCCTGTCAGTTTGGCAGGTTGAAAACAAAGAATTTCAGAATAGTGGGTCATTCGCCTAAATTTATCGGTCATTGACCGATGACCAACGGCTATTTGAAGGCCTGTATAGTGGAAGTATACTCCCCCTCCCTACCCACTCCGTGGGTAACTATTTTCAGGACGAACCTGTGAGTAATCAGTTGTGTGGCGATTATCGGAGTATAAACATGAAACTTTCTTTTAATTGTTGGTATTCTGTCTGGGGAATATGCTAGTGGCGTTTTTCATAGTGAACAGTAAGTTCAAGCTTTGAAGATCGAGTTTCAAATGTTAATGCTTGGATGCGACACTTATTACGGTATGTCAAATTTTTTTCTTTGTAAGTAAATTAATCCAATTTCTGGTGTCTTTGTGTGAATTGTAAGCTGTCTGTTTGTTTTTCCTTTTAGGAGAAGAATCCAGAATCAAAAAAGATTGGGGCTTTGTTAACTATACACGATATTGGACTAAATCGTAAGTGGAAGCCTTGTAGGAGCTGTGCTTTTATCAACATTTTTGGTGTTCCTTCCGCTAACATTAGATTTGTACTTATTCAATGTAATCTCGAATCTTAGTGAAAAACATCTTTTTCAGCATATCAAAGGAAATTTTGAGCAAAAATCTGCTGGAATTTTACATGAAATTTTATTAAGAATAATGGGACAAGTGCAAGCTTGTCGACATTAAAACAACAATCAAACCATATTTTCGCATATATGCTATGAAGATTTATTAAAATGGAAAATGGCCAAGTTCATGATAATTTTCCATCTACCACCTCAATAGATCCAACATTCCTGGTTGTTGTATTCATAGATTCCTGACATGTTTTGTTATGACTTGCAGAGGAATTCTGAGATAGAGCCTCATCGTATCCCAAACTGGCAACACACTCACACAGCGGAAACTAGTTCATGCAGGGCCTATGTCAGAGAAAAGAAGCGTCCGATTATCAGATGTTACCCTTCCTAAAGTTCTATAAACATTTCACTTTTTGACTAGATAAAGCTTATTCCATTAGCATTTTCGAGAAAATCAGACTTACACCTACCCTTTTCTTTCTCTTGGCTGACACTGCCCTCCACTTTTACAATTGTCCCGAAGGGACTCATTCCCTTCCCTCCTTTAAGGATACTGCAAACCCTGAGTCATGACAGTTGGCGATCTTTAGTTGAGCGTTATGGATATGTGAAAAGCTTTTCAATGTGTTATTTACATCACATGTGAAGGATACTCAGGCTTTAAAAGGTGAGGAGAGCGATTGCTCTCCCTCACCTCCACACTCTCCTAAACTGTTTGAGGAGAGCTGTCATCACTCGCCTAGAATCCATATAAGAATCTTAAACCTACAACTATTTTGTGTATCATCATTCGCCTCGATTTATATGGAGGAGAGCTATACCACTCTTCTACCAAATATTTCCTTTCAAAGTCTGGGTACTCTTAACTCTCGGAGAGCATTTTTTTTTCTTGAGCCTTTTATTCACTTCTGACAAGGCTCTATGACATCATATGGTGGTAAATACATGAACGATATGCACCTGGTTCATTTCCTATGTTTCAGAGTAATATAGCCTCCTGCTCCCGGTAAACAAAGGAAACAATTGGAAAACTGTCCATACTTCTTTGCAGAGCTCTAAGTCCCCGCTTATTAAATATTTTCTCACAGCACGTATCTCATACAAGCGGTTGAAGATGTAGATGTCAGCAATTTTCAAGATTTTCTTCCGTTCTTGAGCTATGGGCCTGCATTCCTGAAATTCCTAACATTTTTCAGGACTTCTGAAAATTTTACTAAAATCGCCTTTAACTTTTGATCACGGCAATTTTCGAGAAAACGCAGACATCTTTTTGTAGGCGCTGTTAGGGCCTTTCGAACTATGTACCATTTGTCCGGGGAAACATAACTGAGGGGGAACTTAGAGCTCGTAGAAAATCAAAAATATCAAGTTTTTCCCAGTTTTTGTTTACTGCTTTGTTGCAGGTGGTATGCAGGTAGCGTCTTACTTTTGGCTCTTTCAAAAGCTTACCACCTGATCTCAGAAAGATATTCAAAAGTAACAATTTTGGAAAATTCAATGGTTAGCTGTAATGCGCAGCTGAGTTCAACGGTAGAAATGCTTTCCGAGGGTTAATAGTATCCTTAATCTCGTCCGGTGGTAAGTTTTTGAAAAGAAGCCAAGCTGTAAACAGAAATGAGGAAAAATGGAAATTTTGACGTTCTAGAAGCTATAAGTCCCCTCCAGTTTGTTTTTAGCTGATACTTTGTACATCAATCAGAAGATCTCGACAGACTCGGCAAAATGGTTTCGACAATTTCCATGTTTTTGATTTGATTACAAGTTAAGCGATTTAAGTTGAAATCTCATGATTTCATGACAAAATCTCTGCAACTTCTCAACAAGGAGCCATAACTTTTGATTGAAAATATATCTTGAAAAATGCTGACACCGCTTTGGAGGTGCACTATGTACGTTTCCCCTGAAGTTGGTAAGGTGAAAAAAATGTTGCGCTATGATCATGTTTTCAAATATTCCCTTTTTTTAAGAGGAGCAGGTGGCAATTTATCTGAGAAACCACATGAAATACAGCAGGTTCCCTCCATTGATGTATTGAACACCCAAAGACTGCTTGAAAACTACGCTGAATCAAATTACAAGTTCTTGACTGAAACACCTACTGAGCCTTATCCTTAACGCGACAGAGTAATATTGGGACACTGTGGTGATTTCTTGCCACATAAAAATTTTTCTAAGCACCCAAAATTCACCATTTTGCTGCCTTTTGCAAAGATTTGTCCACGGTTCATATAGAAAAAGCCACAGTATAAATCCTGGTCAAACTCTTATGGCGCTTATGGCACAATCGCCCTCCCATCCCCCAACCCTGACTCCAACCCCTAATACTACTTAGGGTTATTAATCCGGGAGATTTGGGAAGTCAAAGCTATGTAAATCTTCAACAACGGGCCTGCATATATATTCATTGTGTGGTTGTGACAAAGACAAATGAGCCCCCCCTTGTTATTGTCCATGATGTCATTCTATGTACCCCCCCCCCCTCAAATGGTGGGTTGGGCCTTCCGGAAAATTGCCCTAAATGGGGGGGGGGGTATTTCAAAAAAGTCTCTTGTTCTGTCTCTGGCATTGCAATATAGATCTGCACATATTCAAATCTTGTTGTTATGTTCACTTTGGACACAGCTAAAACTCTTAAAAAACATTCCTGTTCCTTTTTTCTTTCCGATCTTCTGTGTCAGATGCTTTTATTGGTTGATGTTTGTAATAAATTTGAATGGCGATGCATGCTTCCAAACTGTAAAATGGGGGTACTAGTAAAAATTATGATGGGTGAGTAGATGTGAATGGGGAGAGGGTGGGGTAAATTATTCATGGGGGCCTTTGAAAGCCTCCGACACACTATGGATGTATGAGGACTAGTATTGCTCAAGGGTCAGCTTTCTCTGCTGTAGAAAAGGCTTGTATTGATGTGTAAAGGCTAACAAATTTGGCTTCACAATTATTTTGACGGAACTTAAAGTAAATAAAGAGGTAACACACAAACAGATACGATGACTGTTGACGTCCTGGACACAAACTCTCATGTAGCTTCCTAGGATCCCGGAATTGTTGCTCATTCCCATTGATCCACAACGTCAAATGAATACAAATATCATGGATGGAATTTCACGTACAATAGGTACCTTGCAGGAACAACAGCAGATCATGAAGTATACTCAATTTTCAACAGCTATAAAACCTTTAAAAATGTCTTTGGACAGACTTGCACTGCAGCTTAGCTCTCAGTTTTAAGTTGTGATTCTGTAACTGGGAGAAATTGAATTTCTTTGTCTGAATGATTTAATTTTCTGTTTTTGCAGAAAAAAGGCTTATTCTCATAAAAAATTGTTTTGAAATCGTTAATACTGGAGAACTTCCTTATCCCCCTTATGGCCATTTTGGCAAATTGTTATTGCCCTCCTGAAGAAAGGGAGGATTTGGCTATGGAATAATGATGGAAGTCAGAAAACAGTTTTGCTATGAAGCATTTGTTGAATGATTTACCTGCCAGCAGTATATCGATTCTACTTCTGAAATTCTACCCAATATTCCTATAGGTTCTGTGTTAAGCGCGTGCATTAATTACCATAGAGAACCATTGTTATATGCGTTGATTAGTCTCATATTTTCCCTGTGGAAAGTAAGCAATGGATGTATCCTTTTTATAGATACTTGCTTCGCAGAATTTTTTGAGAATGAATACAACAAGCAGTTCTACGACAAATTTGTGGTGTATCACATTGATGTTCCTGGACAGGTTAGTAGTTTGATGCAAGACACCGCATTATCTTCTCTTTTTGCGACGGTTTTTCCGGCTAGTTTTGTTTGCTATTCGTTGATCGCGCACTCAATGGATGTCCTATTGTATCAAAATTTCGATGTGTTGAGTATAAGATGTAATAATGGAACCATAGGTACCCATGTAATGCCTCCAGCAATTGCCATGATGCACTGTCCAATTGTGTTCCTTCTCAACCTGAAGTTGGAAACAATGAAACAGTGTATGTATCAAGACTATTGCTGGAACTGACTGATCATTTCCTCTGAATGCTAATATTGTAAAATTAAGACTAATGCCACGGCCTATTTCAGCCCTTTCTTGTCTCCGATTATCGGATGAGACACCCTTTGATATTTCTTTAGACCAACTGTAAAATTGTTTGAAACAATCAAAAATGATTGTTTTTTAAGGGGAGTAAAAGTTTGGTTGCCCTTTTCATTTATCAGTATGCCCTAGTGGCATTCAAAGGGCTCTTCCCAGGCACTTCTGTGCCCTTTTTTCCTTACCGGAGGCATGCCCCGCCGTGCTAGAATAAGCCCTGAATGCTTACTAATTTACTGTTAATAAACTTTACAGCTTGAGAACACATACTTTGCTCCAGACAAATAGTTCTGGGATGAAGCTGATTTTTAATGACAATCTGTTAATATTTTTTCACGGTGGCTTACGTACAACAGCTGAGCCCGTTCATGCAACAGTAGATTTCCGTTACGAAATTCCATGATTTGACGCATTTGCTACAAAACAAACAGCATGTTGTATTTAATTCTTGTAACTGTGAAACTCAGACCTTTTTTTGTATCCTGAAAGCACCAGCAACAGTATTTGATTATATAGCACTACCCTATTACCCCGCATATAGGCGAAGCGACTGTGACCAGGCCACTTAAAAAAGGTGGATATTTTTACTTTGGAAAAACGGCGGGTAAAAGCACATGCGCCTTCATTTATCGGCCTATTTTCAAGAGTTTATAGATGATCAGCAAGACGTTTGAAAATATAAAAAGCTACATACATAGGTACAGATTAAAATAAGACCTGAAACTCATGGCCATTCCGACGGCTTTTAGGCGCATGCGCTTTAATCCCTGATTTAGGCGCATGCGCCTTTAAGTGGGGTGCACCTATATGCGGGATAATAGGATATCAAGATTCTTTACTCAATGACAGTATATCTGGATAGGTTCCTCTATGTTCAATGCTGCTTTGTCTCTTGTGTATTTTTTATAAAATCTACCTGCAACGTAATATTATTGGGCTAGACTAAGGGGATTTTGTACAAGTTAAGCCTTTAATCATGTTTTCATTATCCTTTTCAGCAACCAGGAGCGGAGAAGTTTTCATCAGAGTAAGTGCTTTCTTTAGCTTGTACCTTTTTAAATAATGTGTTTTTTTACCCTTAGACTCTGCAATACCTGAAAAAATGACCTGGCGGTTTTTGTAGTTTCTGGTAAGTTTTTAAGGCCATAACTCATGAACCACAGTAGCTGGAGCAATGAACTTGGTGTCAATCGACACAGAACTGTCTGTTCTACAAAAAAAGGCCTGAATTTTGGCCTCCCATTTACAATAGGTGGCGCTCTATGGCGTGCCAAAGGTGACCCTATAATATCCACAACGCACATGTGCGGGTTTCGGGCGCTTAGGGTCAATATTGTCACTAGGTAGAGTTGAATGTTTGGACGTGTGAATTATTAGCATGCGGTAAATAGGAAACTTTGCAGTTATCTATTATGTTTAGGTCAGAATTTTTTAGGGTTTTTTTTGTAACTCTGACCTAAAAAAAATTGTGTTTTGCGGAGTAATTTTTTGTCATTGAAAACTGTTTGGTGACTTTTATGGAAGAAATTTTTGCAATTATGTGTTCTGTATTAGTTTTGTCCTTGGAAGAGGAAGATGTTCTGGTGCATTCGTCGGGCTGAGAGAGCTGTAAAAGTGTCTTTACCAGTGTCAAAGAAAGGCAAAAAGTAAGATTTTGCGGCGGCAGCTTTAAATGGACAGATTGATATTTTGGTGCTTTGGTGCTTGAGGAGTAATTTTTGTGATTGACTCAATGTAAAATTTTGTGCAAGAAATTTTTGCGGTAGGCCAACTACTAGCAGGTTTTGCGGAAGACGTTTTTGTTAGAAAAGGTCAAAATCACAAAAATTTCTTCCGCAAATAATTTGTTCCCTTAAGGTAAAGCGAAATTGCTTAATTTTGTATGCCTGCAATTCCTGTCCTAGGCTACAGATAGCGGTTGTATGTTCATTGCCTGGTTAGAGCGCATTTGTGATCATATTTTGTCTTTTGTAGGTATCAGTTTCCTTCGTTGCCAAAGCTGGCAGAAATGCTTGTGCCCGTTCTAGACCATTTCCAGTAAGTATTAGTGCTCTACTTGTGGTGTTTCTCTGTGTATCTGACGTTTTAAATATGCTGTACTTTTATCAATATAATTTCACTGATAGGAGTCTTTTTTGGTTCAGTGACCTAAACAGCTGAATTTAGTATGAAAGCCTCACTTCAGTGGCCTGGCCATTCTGATACTGATTTCGAGATAACTACCGTTTAACCCTATTGTTCATGGTTTTTGTGTATGTTGATTACATGGGGTTAAAAACAACCCAACCCCCACTCTTATGATCAGGAAAAGGTTAAATTTTGGTTTGATAGCTACATGTATGTGGCTTTCGAAGATCATTTGTATGACCTCTTTAGTCAGCTTATTTTCTGCTGAGGTCTACCCATTTTCTTCAAAATCAGCAAAAATACACTAAATATTTACGTAATTTCCGTTAGAACTAATTGTAGAATGGCATATATGTTCATGAATGGCCAGTCATCCGAAAGCTCCTGTCCACTGTTTTCTTCTGGGCATTATTTGTACCTTCACAGTCAGTAGTTTTCTGCCAGGTCAGTTATTTCGGGAGCATTTTCCCCATTGTGACTTACCATAGAAAAAAAACCCTGGATTCCCACCAACCTCATGTGACAAAAATTCCATAAATTCTGAACAAGTCAAGCTTTGGCTTGAAATTTGGCCAAAATGTACCTAAATGCACCGGGGGTATAATGTAGCCCCATATAAAGCAGGGTTCAAGTCAGTATGGAAAAATAATGAATTTTTGGACAAAATCTTAACTCTAGCATTCGAATTATGTTTACGTATGACATTGCACAACGAATGTTTAGGGCTTTGAAGGGGAATCTCAAACATAAAATCCCAAAACCATTATTCCCATTTAGTTGATTATTGAATTGTTCTGAGGAAATGTGGCTGAGCTGAAAGTTTATATTTGGATTCAGAGAATGTAGAATGATGCATGTCCTGATTTAAGAACTAGGCTTGAATTTGTATGTACTAAAATACAACCAAGCTGTGAGAAAAAGATCGGATTAATAGTTGAGCTCACTCTCATTGATCCTGAAATATTTCCCATGAGTCATGCGCTTGGACTTTATTTCTTGTCGATGAGTAAACGTTCAGTGCTGGTATTTGTCTTCAGATTTAGCATAGTTCGGATTCTAGGTCACGACCATAGCTGTTCTGCTGGAAACTGTGTCGATTTTCCGCTGCTCAGTGTGGAAAGACAGACCAAGATGGGGACGAGCGTGACTACACTAACTTACAAAAAAATCATGTCAGCGAAACGTCTATGACATTAAAAATTAGACATGTTCTTATCACTACCTGTTATATCAAAAAAGTTGTGCACCCATTAGTTCTCCTTTAAATCTTGGAAGAGTTCAAGAAAGTAACACTGATTGTCCAAAATCATTGTTCTTAGAATTTTTTGATCCACTTACGTAAGAATATCTTCTCCAGTCTCGACGAACCGTGCAATATTTTGAAGATCGATGACGAACTGATGGTGGTCCATCATTAGTTTGAGAATTTCAAGGTATATAGTATGTTCTCTTTGCCGCCTATATCACAGGGTTCCTACAGGACCTGGAAAACCTGGAAAAAAGAGGGAAAACCTGGAAGAGTCAGGGAATTTTAGGTTGAAATCATGATGGTCAGGGAAAAGTCAGGGAAATTTCAATGAAGAGTGCTACTCAAATTCTACTATTTGCTATACTTCGAAGTATATTAGTGTATTTTTTTGGTTGAGGTCACCCTATAAGGTTTGTATTGTAACACCGTTGAACAGGTACTGAAATAGGCTACAGTCAGGTATTTCAATTTTCTGCGAAGGGGTCCTTTTTGCCATGGGTGTACATTTCTCCCTTTACAAAAGGATATGAAGATGAGTGAATATTTCACCGAATTAAAACTGGATCCCTAGTATTACCCAGTCTAGTTCCTTGGCATCCCAACTTACACGCTTGAGTTGAAAGAAAAGAGGAAATGTGAAGAATGGATGGGACAATAAAGAGCCGGAAAGAGAATTAGCAGGGCTAAGGCCATAGGGGAGGAATTAAAATGAGACTATCCAGACAGAAAGTTGCAGTTAGCAGCTTCCTCCGTCTGCATTATGATTATCCATGAGTTTCCTGTTATTTTTAGTTGCGGTTTTCGATCTGCTGTAAATGTTTTTGGTATAGAATCACTGCGAGGCAACAAATTTGTGGTAGGTGCATTGCTGGTGAATTGCACAGTATGAAAATAATTCAAAATTGCTTTTTGTTGCACTTGATGTAGTATGGACTCCTTTTCTTGTTACTGCACAAGTCTACTACACATAGCATTGTGTGAAGCCTAACATACATAGCATGGCATTTAAGAAGGGTGTCTGTTTAGTGCAAAAAAAAAGATGCCGATTAGGTTATGGTCTTAGTGATCTTTGTGTAGAGCAAGACATGACATTTTATCGAGAAAAAGTTCTGGAAAAACATGAAGAAATTCTTCCAGGTCAGGGAAAAATGGGTATATTTTGACCTTAAAGTCATGGGAAAAAGGTGTAATTTTGGCAAAAGTCAGGGAGAAGAATTGAGCGAAACCTGGAGGAACCCTGTATCAATTGATTGAGCAATATATTCTTCCTTTTTGTCCTGCCAAGGAATTTGAACGTACCTGAATTTTTGTTTTAGGTTAAAGGATGTTATTGGTGTTGGTGTAGGTGCCGGGGCAAACATTCTAATACATTTGGCGGTGAGTTAACTTCTCTTTTCCTTCTCCCATTGAATGATAACGATAAGTGGAATTTATCTTGCATGTGTTTAGTGTTTGCTTTTTTGTCCGTCTGGAACTATTTTGAGGATTTTGGACCTAATTGTAAAAGTAAGTTGATGCACTTTCTCATTCCTTTATTCATTTTCTTGGTCTGCATGGTTTTCCAGACAATGTTCTTACATGCCAGTTGCAAAAATTAATCCCACAATTATTTCATGCCGGATAGATTTAGAAAGATTTTTGTTGAAGTAAATTGGTGAATGTCAGAGAATGTATTTGCATTTATTATATGGAAATTGCAAATTGGAGGAAACTTCGGTAAAGTTCCTGAAGCAAGCCC
>JAOBRC010668008.1:0-10614 GCA_027575255.1 Scolionema suvaense | reverse complement strand
AAGTGACTGTGTTCAAATAATTTGCAAAAGTGTAGAAATAGTAATGTATTCAAGAAAGAAGGATACGTAATAACTTAGAGTAACTTTTAAGATAAGAAGTGGAGAAATTAACTTATTTTTTTCATATTTCTTTTAAGGATGAACTTCTGCAGCACTCTGTTCAGGATATCGAGAGGACAAACATACCTGCTACCTTAAATCCCATTGTAGCACTCATTTCAATTGAGACTTGGTGCACTTAAGATTTACAAAATAACCTTTTGTTGCAAAAAGATTTAGATCGCATCATCATACCCGATGACGTCATTTGAGGGATTCATGGACCAAAATTTTCGAAAGGTTGGAAATATTTTCTTTCAAAAATTATTTCAGAACACTGAAAACATGACTTATCGAAAAAATATCACATTTTCTCTCATTTTACCACTTTTTCCAGCAAGGATGTCTTTTGGGAACTACAGTATAACTAAATTATATTAAAAATCGTAACGTTTCATTACTTCGTCGATCTTCTTTTCATCGTTACTTAAAATAATCTTACTGAGGAGGCATGTTGCCCCTCCCATGAATAGGGTTAGATTTTAATCACTCTATAACGATGCAGATGTCTGGTAGTGGCTTCCTGTTTCTTTTATCAGTAACAGAGAACATTATCACTTGCCGTTTCTTTTGCGAAATTTCTTTCAAAATTAAAAATCTCAAAAACTTATTTTTCAAATCCGAATTCCATATACGGAAAGGAATCCTCAATGCTGCCCTTTGACATGGGTGAAACATTGCATCGGTGCTCAATAAGGTAGAAGGTGACTTCTTTTAGTTCCAATGGCTGTTGCTCAGAAGTTCATGCCACAGTCCTCAACTTTTGTCAAATGAGGAATTCATACTGTGATACGACCACTCTACGAAGTGCTGACTGACGTTACACGTCCACGGTGGGTGTAAAAGTTTTCTTCAGACGAAGAGAGTCTAATGGCTCTGAGATTTTGTTTTTTATTTCATGATACAGATTCAGCAAAAGACGCAATGAAGATTGTATCGTTGTCAGCACTTTTACTGGTTCTGCTTGCGGTGCATATTTCAGGTAACATTGGTTCACCTTTGTAACTGAATTCGTATTGTCGACGTATAAATAGCAGAAATCTCTGATTGCGTAGATTCATTTGAAACTCATTACAAGCAATTTAAGGTAAAAGTTTTCAGAAATTATGCTTGATCTTTAATTAAGAAATATTGAATAAATAGTGCACACCTTTCGACAACTAAACCCCCGTCATTTTGAAACGAAAAAAAATATTTCCATTCTGTAAAAAGCATATGCTCACATAAAGGCTGAAGAATGAATAGATATCAAAACTGAAAAATGACCAAATTCGTGATTTTTTACCCATCTACCAGCTGAGGCTAGTGGTTTCACTATGGTTTATTTTCCGTTTCAGAGTTGATGCCAGAACGGGACGATAATGGCCAGATATCACCAGAGGTTACACTGGATGCATCAGGTGATGCTGAAGACGAAGGAGAAATAACAGAGGAGGAGGAAGACAAGCTAGCCGAAGAAATAACGGAGGAGGAGGAAGACAAGCTAGCCGAAGATAATGAAATTGAAGATTCTAAAAGTAAGCAATTGAAAGTTGCGAAGCGAAGTATTATCAATAGCGCATTATTCCGGAAATTTATACGCTATTGGTATTGTATATTCGCAGCAGAATGCTGATAGCTCCTGTATTACTCATTGCATAAAAATAGACATAGGTATGAAGCTCACTCTTGACTCACCACTAGTATATTTCACATAAGGATGTCAGGGGCGGATCAGGAAAAAATCTGAGTGATGCAAACTACGTTCTCAAAAGCAGAGCTTTAGCTAGAGTAGCTGATCACGTTTTAGAACTATTTAAGTATGAATTGCATGTTCTGACCCTTCTGTTATTAATCCCTATTAAAATGAAAATTAAGACTCCTGGCTTTGATCAGGGACATAAATTGAAATCGACCTGTTGGTAACATGACGTATAGCAACTTGCTCCTAGGCAGACCAACATGTAATCCAGACGGGCAGGAAACACACATGGTTATTTGCGCTCAAGTTATTCTTGTACTTTGGTGTCCGCTTACTCAGCATAGCGCGTGCAACTCTGCGCCGCCAGTGTATGTTCGATGTCCGCTTTGCTCTCTCGCGTCTTGGCTTCAGAAATCTCTATGGAAAATCTGCATTGCGTCCTAGCTCTGCGTCGGGGAAAATGAGCAAAGTGGACAAATTTATAAGTTTTAGTCCGTCACTGTCCACAGGTATCCGGAAGGCATTTTGAAACTATTCTTTGCTATAATAGCCATCAACAGCAAACTTTGCTTTCCCAGAAGGCTAGCTGAAAACTGCAGCAAGATTTACAAGAGATTCGCTACAAAATGTCTGTGACTTTGAGAAATCTGACTGATGCAATAGCATCAATCGCGTCACTCTGGATCTGCCAATGGTATGTTGCTCGTTCTCCCAGAGAGCACTGTTAGGCTTGGTTCCCACCATGGTTTAAGTTCGTGAGTCTGCGTTTAGGGTTGAGCGCCAAAGGGCGCCTAACTCGTAACTGATCAATATTTTTAATGACTCCCATTGTTTCAGAGCTTAGCGTCAAGACCAAAATGTTTTGAAACTATGGGAGTCATTAAAAATATTGATCGAGTATCAATTTAGCGCACTTTGGCGCTTAGTTCTAAATGCAGATAAACACACTTAAACCACAGTAGGAACCAAGCCTTAATCCTGTTTTCCAGTCTGCCTTTTTTCTGCCGGGCTCATTAATTCTGCTGGGTTTTTATGATACAGTAATGAGTTTTGTGGCTGTCCTGCATTCTTGGTTTATTGCGCGCAAGCAAAATGTTGGTTTATAGTATCGTAAAGACCAGCAGAATTAATGAGCTTCGCAGAAATAAGGCAGGCTGGAAAACAGGCTTTACTGGTTTTCAGTCAGTCTATTTCGCGCGTTTTTTAATTTTTCTCTGTAAAGCCTTCCCAAATCATTCCGCACAAAAGTGCATGTAAACCCGTACGGCGGAAGACGTAGATATACGTTTTTTCGCCATGCTCACTTCAAACGCTTATAACTTGGGAACGGCCTCAGATAGACCCCAAAAAACTCAACACTTCTTTAAAGGACATTAAATTCCTTTTCTAATGGATGAAATCCAGTGTCTCTAGCTTCATTAATTCAGAAGTCGTCCCAATTACAAGATTGGCAAAATGGATGAATTTTTTTAAGTCTAAAAAAATAATTAACCTCGGCTAAGGGTTAATATACTTCTTCGAAAAAAATTGAATATATTCAAATCGTTACAGAGCGCAATTCATTCTTTATACACCCTGCGAGATAGGTAATGTGGCAATGAATAAAAAGCGGCATAGCTATCATTAACGTGCAAAGTAGAAATTATCCCCTCGGCTGCAGAGAATATAGTGTGCAAGCAGCGTGCTCGTATAACGTTTCACTGGATGAGTTTAACGTCAACGGCAGAAATTGGTTCCAACAGACGCAGAATTGATAACCGCGAATTGAAAAGGTGTATTGGTCTCCTAGACATTAACGTGGTCTAGCATGTACGAGGGGTGGACGAGCCTGAAGCCTGTTTCTGTTATTTTGAAATGTGTGCTTGTGTGTGTACACATTAGTTTTTTATAAGAATGTTCATCTTGAGGGCAAGCCTTCGTGTTTTTGCCTTGATGTTCTTAACTTTTAATTAAGATTTTGATGTTTCGAAGCCTTATGTTCTGATAAACTTTTATCGTATATAATAAAAAGTGTATGTGTCAAAATCAAAACAAGACGAATGCAAGGTTACGAGATGCATTCTTTGCTAAAATATGTTGTTTTTTGGAAAAGTTGACCAGGATAACAGGACGTAAATGATAGCATCATTGGTGAAATAATCTGCTGACAGATCGGCAGAATAGGCTGCTCGGGTAGGCTAGGCATATGTTTAGTGATTTATACTTCCGTATTAACATACATGAGCGTGTCCTACGTCTTTTGAGATCTCATTCTGTAACTTTTGATTAAGTTTGATCTCGAAACAGATTAGGACTCATTAGTTAAAACTTTAGTGGCCTGGGACTGAAGAACAATACTGGGTATGTCAAAACATGTGCAATTAAAATTTAACCAAATCTACCGCAGGCTTTTTCAGTGGTTCAAACCCTCGGGGAGAGACACATAGAGGTGAAAAACTGATTGGAAGAAGCGCTGTGTATAAAACGTGGCAGAACTACAGATAAGTATGCAATGTACAAGTTAGAACCATAACACTAATCAAAAGTGCGACTCGTAGGCAGTGACGTCACTAGAAATGACGTAAAGATCGATTTTTGGCAAAAAAAATAGACAAAACTGAAAATTGTCCCCACCTTTCTCCATGATAGGATTTATTTAAGTTCTGCATGTCAAACGTTGTCATTCCTGCACCACTACAAGATAAATCAAGATATAGACATAGCACAGCCCTCTTTTGTCTTTCTGCGCGTCCATTTTTACCCCAATCGCCTCCCGAAAATATTCGCCCCATCCAGACCAAGCAATGAAACCCCCCCCCCAAAAAAAAAACAAAAAACGAGTGGAAGAGGTGGTCCATATAATTCGAGGGAAAGTCATAAAGTCCCACGCCCCTGGCGCAGGTGCTTTTTACGTACTACACAAAAATGTGATGGGGTGGCGCATTGTGGCCCCGCGAGGTAGATAGGGTTTAGAAACTTTATTTCGCAGTATCAGAACGCGTCCACGAAGCGGTATTTTTCAAAAAGTCGACATGAACATAGCATTGTGCAATAGAAAGAAGCTAAAGACTAAACTAAAATCTACGCTTCTTAGGTGTTTCTCGGGTGTTGATTGAGCCTGGCAGTTTCTAAATTTCAGCGTCACATTATGTTTTACCATGTTAACTATGAGCAAAAGGATCCATTCATTGTCATGCTGAATTGGAGCCAAAGGTGAAACTGCAAGCAGTCGTATGACCTTAAAAACATTATGTCAAAAAAAAGTTCGATACTATTATTTCTATTGTGCTTTCAGACGACCCGTGGTGGGGGCGACGCCGCCGCAGCTTCCGGCGACGTGCCTGCAAAGCAACATACCATTGTAAATGTGCCAAGGGCAACAATCAAACAACTTGCCAGAAATGCAGTGGGAGTTACAGAAGACGATGCGGCAATCATTACAGCGACACTCCATGTTCTACCTACACAAACAAATTTTGCAGTGGTTGAAGACGTATTGTTAGAAACTTATCATTTATGGTGACTTTATATGCAGTTGTTGAGATTTTGATTCTTGCTACAAAAGGTGTGTCATGCTCTAATCCGGTTTCTTCGTGTTGTCTCTCAATATATATGTGTTGATGTATACACTGGGACTCTTGTCTCTCAATATATACGTGTTGATGTATACACTGGGATTCTTTTCTCTCAATATATATGTGTTGATGTATACACTGGGACTCTTGTCTCTCAATATATACGTGTTGATGTATACGCTGGGACTCTTGTCTCTCAATATATATGTGTTGATGTATACACTGGGACTCTTGTCTCTAAATATATACGTGT
This sequence comes from Scolionema suvaense, assembly GCA_027575255.1. Taxonomy (NCBI): domain Eukaryota; kingdom Metazoa; phylum Cnidaria; class Hydrozoa; order Limnomedusae; family Olindiidae; genus Scolionema; species Scolionema suvaense. The sequence goes on along the minus strand of JAOBRC010668008.1, from coordinate 5,027 downwards.
TGATGTATACACTGGCACCCAAGCTTTCTCTCCAAATATTACAAATGTACAATGATGTACAAAATTTTTCGAGGTATGGAAATTCGTCCGAAAGTATTTTAGAAAAAAATCCAAAGTTCCACATGACCAGTTAAAATTTCATACGATGTTCCAAATATTTTAGTCATTCTCATCCAGTCACAATTCGTTAACTGCAAGATTTTACTCTAAGCTATATATGAAGGCTAGAAAAGACTATAAAGCTTCCAACACTCACTTGACATGACTTCCGCCGACAAATATGATCATCGACAGCCCCAGGCCTGTGACACTGTGACACCTGCCCCCTTACTGCTAAGTTTTGCACTTTGCCTATTAAACTTCTATGATAGACTAGTTCATCAACACCCTGTATATTACACGTATTAGCTTTAAATAATAACTGTTTCATGTTGAGGGAAACGGCGCAAACTTGTACGATCATGCTTTTCAGCCATCACAAGCAAGCTGCTTGTGATACTAGACAAAAGGTAAAATTCGAGTGAGAAGCGATTAGATTTCACTTCCATCGCATTCACCAGCTTCTGCATAGATAAATGTGTGAGACGTCAGCAAAAACTGCACCGTTCAAGAGCGTGTCAAATTTTTATGTGGCAAAACGGCAAGGGTGGGCAAAAATAGTCCCTTCATACTCTGTAGGGCTAAAAATAACGCTAGGCTCATTTTCATTATAAAAGTTAAGAATGGCAACCCTATTTAATCTGAAGACATTTAAAGTTTTTGATATAGCTAAAGCTTTATCAGGACGAACTCAAATTTCAATAGCTTTCATTTTTGATAGGCAGTTCATTTTTGAGGAAAGAGATTCTATGGTACAGATGAACACACTGTAAGCCAGTATTGTCTTCAGAAAAATGATCATATTAGGAACATTTAAGACTCTAAATCTGAAAAAAACAACGAACCTCAGCTCAAACTTCCTGGTTCTTATGGAGAAAAAAATGTATTTCAAGAAAAAAGAAGATGATGTTTCCCCGTTCTTTCATAATGAGTGTGTGCAGACCACAGAGCTCATGCGGTATAGCGTATTTATTGTGATACAACGCGCCGGAAAAATAATTATTTTGACCGCCCTGCGAAAATAAAAGGAGGCACTAAATTAAAAACACAATCCACCTACGTTAATGATTAGAGGCAAATGAACTAAGTTCACTCCAATTAGCAATATCCCAAGCGGTCTCTATTATCAAAGCTCGTGAGGAATTTTCGGATGAAACACTACAATATATTAAAACACCAGACCCTAGCCTGGGCCGATTCTATTTATTACCTAAAATTCACAAAAGACTGCATGATGTTCCAGGTAGATAGGTTATTTCTAACTGTGGGTTGGACGTGGAATGGAATTCAAAGAACAGGCAATTCAGAATTCGATCCTTAAACCATGGGTGTGGTGGAGATATATTGACGATATCTTTTTAATATGGGAACACGGGGAAGATAGCCTTACCAAATACATTACATACTTAAATGGTCTTCACCCAACGATTAAATTCACTGGCAAGCATTTCAGGGATCACATAGACTTTCTAGATGTACAACTCACGCGGTAGGGGGCCAGTGTTAAGACTGTTCTCTATGTCAAACCAACAGATACTCGACAGTATTTACACTTTAAGCCTTGTCATGTATTTCACTAAAAAGGGCATCCCAAATTATTAGACCCTTAGACTGAGGAGGATATGCTCAGACAACGTAGATTTTGAAGCTCTGTGTAAGGATCTTAGTGAGTGGCTTTTAAAAAGAGGATATGATCATACTCTTGTAGAAAACCAAATTGCCCGAGTAAAAGGACAAGATAGAGATGCCCTCCTTCAACCACGTAGGCATGGTAAACTGAACAGCGATGAAATTTTAGTTCTAATGTACCATCCAGCTTTGAGCAAAACGGTTATAAGACTATAAGATTTTACACGAGAACAATAATAATCTCCAGTGTGATGAAGAACACAAAAAGGCTTAGATAAGCTCATTATTGCGTACAGAACAACTAAGAGTCTCAAAAATATTCTTGTCAGAGCAAAATTGCCTTCTCAACTAGATGTGGCTCAAGATCCAGGATGTAAGGGGTACCTCAGTAGGAGTGACTGCAATGTATGTGAACTCATTGAGGAAAGTGGCACTTTTTCGAACCAGGACAACACAAAACAGTACCAAATTCGCAAAGGTCCTCTAAATTGCAATTCAGAAAAGGTAGCTTATCTCCTGCAATGTAAGGTTTGCCAGTTACAGTATGTTGGTAATTGCTATACATCCTATAGGTAACGATATGTCTCAGCATTGTAACATTTTCAAACACAGGCACTTCTATGGGGATGGGCACAATGATTTTGAAGATTGGTCATTTGAACTTACTGATAGTGCACCAAGTGAAGTGTCTCTGCCAAAAAAGGGGTTTATAGGCAAGATGTACTTACTGTGCTCACACCTAATGGTCTCAACGAGAGAGAAGTTCCTATTTATTAAAGTCATTTAAGGTTGAAGTATAATATATGAGCCATACACTCTAGGATCTCGCCTACAGGCTTGAGAATATCACCAGTTTTGCTTCATCTATTCCTGCACGTTTCGGGTGAAGTTCCCTGTGGGTTTTTCGCAGCCATAACTGGTTACTACTGCTTGCGCTGGATGGCCACACCGCAACGCGGAGTAGATTTTGTGATACTGTGTATAGGTTGTGGTTACTTCAGGGATAAGAAGGTAATATGTTAAAACTTACGAGTTTTGTATTTTCTTCGTAAATTAATTGTTTTGCTATTTTTTTGATTACTTTTGTTCTTCAGACTAGTAGTCGAATTAGTAGTATTTCCCTTTCTCAATATGTCGTGTCAAGAAACGCCTATTGTTTCAGTAGGTCACCAAGGTGTTTTTTAGTCATATTCCCGTTCTTCTTCCATCAACAGCCCTGTAGCCAGTTGCAGCTGTTTGGTAACTTATTCCCTATGCACGATTATAGTGCATCTTTTGCCTTTTTTAATAGGTTTGGATCACTTTTTGAAGTGACAAACGCCTGGAAGCGCTAAGAGACAATTTATGCCTAGGTTTTATGACTTTTAGGTGAGAACTATGTTTTTGCTTTTGACGCTTATAGATGACTTAAGAGTAGGATCTCGATCATGGAGGGGAGTTTTTATTTGTTCACCCCCTCAAACTCTCGAACGCGTCTCGCACATTTTTCAATTCTTTCCTTGCGGAGACGATTTGTGTTCCTGGATCAGCGTGGATAATTGATGGACATCTTCGAATGTCTGTGAACTTGAAGAAGACTGTCTGTGTTGTATGACGAAACCAAGTTGACATGGAAGGCATTTCTCAGCATGCGCGTAAACAAGAGTCTATACGCTTTACCACGTCCCCTCGTGCTGGTTTCGCATCGTGCTATGAAAGGTCTGAAGAGATCAAGACCTGTACTATGCGATGCAGGGGCATTTAATCGATAACCCATCAATGAACCCATCACCTGCTGTTCTGTGACTTTCCTAATGCATTTGCAAATAACACATCTGTATCGAATAGACTTAACCATTTTCTGAAGTTGAGGAAATTTTGGCTGTTGTCAATTGCCCGTACCCGGTATCCGGTACTCGGTACTTGTTATTCGGTATCCAGTACTCGGTACCTGATGCCAGAACAGATTTTGAAAACATGATTTCTTTGATTCAAAACAGCCGTCATTATGGTAGAAAATGTTTAACCACTCAACAACTCAAAGTGGCTTTTTCACAAACCAACCCGAGGCTCAAGTCGAAAATAGATTTGCTTATACAAATTACGTACTAATATTGTACTATTTATGTCATCCCAGTTTCGCAACATAACGTAATTTTAGCACGGAAAAATGTAAGGATGTAGAGAAAATTCTATGAACTTCCTTGGCAAATGGCAAATAACTAGTAGAAGCAGAAGGCAACCTTGACTCTAAAAATCGAATTTTTCTGGAAAAAGAGCGCATACGTTACTTTTCTATCTTGCTATCTTTTCTTATCCTGAGAAACTGCTTGATCTACAATAATTGCCGAGAAGACTTTTAACAATGATTGTCCGAATGTTGTATATCTTATAGAGATGTTATCCATTGAGTAGACGCTCCTTACTTGTTTCTATGACTGTGCAAAGCCTACAGTGTCAGCTGAAGACTTCCTTTCTGATGAATTTGGGTGTTTCACAACTGTTAGGTAGGGTCAGAAGGAGGGATTGTATATAGAAACAGGTAAACGTGTCAAATTCAATACATTTCTTGCATCTGTATGGTAACGATATCCATTGATTTAAGTGTTTCTATGCCTCTTTTGAAAAGAAAAGAAAAGAAAATATCTGCAATAAATATGTTCATCATATTATCTGAATCGACTTCAGGCAAAGAACGAATTGAGCTGCATTTGGTTTATATTCAAACCACTCCGGATTCATTATCACCACCTAATACGTTTCAAGACCAGTTGACGAACATAGTATTGCTGTCCTGGTGTACGAGTGACGCAGGTATCACATTGACCTGATTTTAGTGGGCATCTGTCGTGTTCAAATTTTCTGACAGTTATGGCCAAAATATCCTCGCCAAACTGATTTTGGTGAAGATTTTTGGCAATGATTGTAGATTGTTCGTGGTCATCTTATCAGCCTTGGAAGTCCATTGTGAAACATCTGTTGCATAGGCATTGAACTGCATGTTATTAAAACCTCAACACATGGCTTGGTAGTTCACATAAAAGAGGGTCCACTGTTTACACAGCAAATTACAGTGAGGAAAGCGCTTTCATGCTGTTGGGCGCTTAATGCGAGGGGCCTTAAAGGAACAGTAGCTCAAAATTTTTTCCTAGCCAACTGCATTAGTTCTGCCATACTTCAAGGAGATTCCATAGCTTTATTGCCATATTTATTCTGAATCACACTTTTTCCTGCACTTCAAAATACTCAGCATCCCGAGCCGTACATTCGACAAGCTAAGCCTTGCATATTAAATGAGCCACGAACCATTAAATATGCAT
>JAOBRC010667897.1:0-10614 GCA_027575255.1 Scolionema suvaense | reverse complement strand
GTATTGTCCAGCAGAGAGAGAGCCACTGTGGTGAATGGTGGCAATTAACTCGAACCTTTGGTTGAATGTCACACCACCATCAGAAGAGATATATGGTGGCAATTAACTCGAACCTTTGGTTGAATATAACAGCACCATCAGAAGAAATAGGAACAAACAAAGAGTTATTTGGGAACTGAACGATTCGACAGTCTTTCTTGCATTACCGAAAAACGTTTGAGTTGATCTATGAGATAATAATGATGAAATGCAACAAAAATCAATTTATTAGCAGTTCTCCTCAGAAGTATGGCACAAGGCCCGAGGTTGATATGATAGGCATATTTGGTTTTGCTCATTGTTTGCTGATTTCTACACCTTTAAGAACTGAGCAACATATCATAATAGATCACAGTTCAGAATAGCTATTGAACTCTGAGAGGCACAGAAAGCCATGAGGACATGGAAACATCAGGAAAAATGATAAATTCAACTGATGGCTGCAATCTGGCATGGGCTCTTGAGTACGCCTTGCCTGCTTCCTCGAAGACACTAGTCAAGTTCTCCGACACCATCCAGCCATGCCAAAACACATACTCAAAGAGGTTACTGCACATTGTATTGTTGTTGTGGAATACAAAGCCCAGTGCAAAGAAAATTACCTACAAAGGTTATGACAGAGGTCACAAAACAGTCATGCCGACGGGGCAAGTAGCATCAAAGATTCAGAAAAAGAGAGCAGAAAAAATCTAAAGTCAGGCTCATATCCTCAAAATAGGATGAGGATGAAATGAACAGCTTGACAAGCTGATACATATATCAATGACAATTGTGTTTTTTCTGCAGATCAGCTCCAAGCCATCTATGCTCCCCATTACAGGATGGTCGCCATATCCATAGAAATCTGAAAGGCCCTAACTTCCATGAGAACTGGGAGCCACCAAGAAATATGATATATTGAACTGATGGTTGCGATCTGACACGGGCCCTCGAGTAAGCATCCCCTGCCTCCTGCAAGACTCGTTGTTGCCTAGCATAGCACCAAAACACAGAGCCCAGAGCTTAGAGCAGCACTTAGAAAGGATATGGCAGATGTCACGAGACAGCCTTGCGAGTAAGGTATGCAGCAACGTAAACCAGGGCTATGCCTCGACCCCTATTGGCGTACAGCAATCTTCTCGAACTTGAATGTCATTCCAGAATAATGTGGTAGGCATTCTCTAGCATGCCAAGCAGATCCCACAAAAATTTGATCGCATGGTCTTTCCAATCGACAATATTTTCCCAGAGTCAGCTAGTCTTTCCTAGCAGTAACTAGCAAGCCCATCACAGAGTGAAGAACATCGATCGACAAACCATGACTGTAAAAATAATCTTCCAGTCCGAAGCCAGGTGATGAATCCCATTAGAGGTCTTCTTGCAGTAAACAGTATCATAAAGAAAAGTAATTCGACCTTGTTGAAAGGACACTGTACAGGCTCCTCACACATAAGCGGTTGTGCAAACAGCTTTTCTACAGAGTGGAGAAGTTACTTCGGTTGTTGGAATTACTAGAAGGAGGAAGCCAAATTTAGATTGAGTGCAGAATGAGAGGAAGGACAACGCCATAGCCAAGCCATCACACAAGGAAAAATCATTTTGAATGTAATTTTACCATCGCATATGCACTGTCCCTGACCTTGAAGCTCTGCTTTGATCCTGCTCCATCGACCATCTACCATCGACCATTGATCCCTAATACCTTCTTTGTTTCGCTCAGTCCAAGATGTGCCAAGATGAACAGTTCTACGGATCTTATGGTAAGTAAGTGACTCCAATGACAGTGTCTCAATGGTCTATGTGGACCTAAATAATATTATTACCAGAAATCAGGGGATCTTTTGTGCCCCAGAGGAGTAAATGACCACTGTTTTGCCCCTTTCAAGATGGAGATGAGACTTCCTATGGGCAGTATAAACAAACAACTGCTGAATAGAAATCAAGATCAGAAGAACCACTAAAGAGGTGAAGCCAGCTACAGATATATCTAGAAATCCTTTGCCCTAACTTCTAGCCAGAAGAAAATGATGCTTCAAACGCAATGTGTTTCATTTATGAATTTGAATGCAAACCAGTCATTTGTTTATATGGGGACCGCAGTGGCACTGGGAGCTTCATTCCTGAAATATCTATAAATATTTCAGAGATCAAGAATAATTTTAGAACAATCAATAAGCCTTCTTATACTTTGTTTATGAATTTTATGACAGGAATAAATGCATGAAGCAGACACATAATCCAAGTAAACTCCCAGAACACTGTCACAAAAAAGGCCACTAACCAATACGTTCCCAAGTATATTTGCAATCCCAGTATAATATGTACATATAGACTGAGAGGAGAACGGGAGGAGTAAGTATTTTGGCAGTGGAAGAATTGAAGCAAGAGTGAATACTGCGCCAGGTAATAACAAAAAAAAGATTGCTGGAACACAGCAAGACCTCAGTGAAAATTAGTAGAAGAACAAAGAACTTCAAAAAAGGATAGCTAGAACAAGCACCACTGTATTTTTGAATCGTATTGTCAGGCGTGACCAACCATCACATGTTGCTATTATCACGTGTAACGAAATGTCACGCATAATGGAAATAATGCATTACAAACTGTCACCAGTGATCGAAGCAACGCCTTACTATCTAGCTGGCTCACAGCACCAAGTTCTCTCAGAGTTTGCTTTCTTTCGCCCGAATCTCCGTTTTTCAAATTAGCAATCTAATTATTTGCCAGTTTGCGTCAGGTGTTCCTATAGCAACCTGATGATTAACATCAGTTTGTATTGAATCAGTGCGTAAAGTCATGCATAATTGATGAGTTGAAGTCACTGGTGGCGTCAGTGTGCTCATTACAGCATAATTATCAAACACAGAAATGCTGCGAAAGGTAACAGACCAAGCAAGTAAGTGAAGCAAGCGCAGTGCGCTTGGTGTGGTACAGGCTACTTACTATTCATCACGTTTCAATCACGCGTGATGGCAGTAACGCATGACACGATAGCCACATGTGATGTGACGGAAAATGATGCGTAATGGAAGCGTGACGAAAAGCTTAAGCCCCAAAATCGCAAATTGGGTCACATGTGTGCAGAATTCGTGCATGTTGAACAGATATCACCAAAGCTGTCTTCGAGTTTATATTGTCACATTAATCGTGGGGCAATAAGGGCTGGAGATGCTTTTAAATGGATAATCTATGCACAGTATGTACATGAGATGCTCTTTGATAATCTATGTACATGAGATGCTCTTTGATAATCTAAGCACAGTATGTACATGAGATGCTCTTTGATAATCTATGCACAGTATGTACATGAGATGCTCTTTGATAATCTATGCACAGTATGTACATGAGATGCTCTTTGATTGAGGTGACTTCTTCGGAGGAGTTCTTGTTTGATATGTTCCAAGACATGAAGCCAGCACAATGAATAAACAGAACCATAGTAGACATCGTTTAACAAAGAAGATATTTCCCCCCATGCAATTTCGTTCACAGCCCTTGATGGGTGCCCTTATTGTTAATAGGTCTGCTATGCATGTGTGCCCATGGTGAGCAACCAGGTGGGAAACCAATTAAACAATTGACATGTGCAACAAGCAATTCAAAGAACTAGCACAACCTTGATTCTTCTCGAATCACAACTGATGGCTTAATAGTACAGCCAGAGCCAGAGTTCAAAATGGTATCTTCAGTTGTAAAACATAGTGTGCCCATCAGTCATTTTAGATCAAGCGTTTGCAGGAAAAAATTTGTCAGTAAGAGTTTGGTTGAAGGTAAGTTTGCGAGTGTTGTTTCGGGGAAAATAGCATTGGCAGCATTTTCTAGCCGCCATAAATTATTTTCTCGACAGCATTTACAATGACAAAGCTGAAAGCCGTCGTAAATTCCGAGGTGCTACCACAATTGGGAGGTGGTCGCTATAAGAGGCTTCACAGTATATTAATGTTGTCTTGGTAACTCAAACAGCTATATCAGCACTTGAAAATGACAAATTCCTTGGAGTGAGAAAGATTACAGCTGACGAACTAACATGTCAAAGTTAGTACAGGTGTTGAATTAAGAAACTATCTTTATATAAGATGATAAGATTTCAACCACTCCTACAGCCTATCAAAAGAATGCATGAAGACAATTCATTAGCCAAAGTTAAACTGAATTATGAGACAGAGGGTACAGAATATCAGAACAGGCAGACAGATACCCTGCAAGATCTTTAAACAGAAATTTTCTGTCTTTTACACTTTCTAGCAGACCACAGCACTGAATTATCAATACATCCACATTCATCTTATCTTATTCGGTAAACAACAGCAACGCAATCTCTCAATCACAAAGGCTTTCGTATTGGCCCGATCTACGGCTTGTATTGCACATCAATAAACAAGCAACATGGAGGTTTTCCTGCCATGCATCACACAAGCCTATGAACGAGAGCATGTTCCTGGAAGCACAGGAATGGTACCCAAAAGTTTGTACATGTAGAGAGAGAAATCGGTCTGTCTCTTGACTTTCCACATTTACATTGTATAAGAAGAAAATCAAAATTTTTAACTTCCCGTCATTTCGCTGCGTACATTTAAAAGCAGGGCGACATTTAGATGGAACCCCCCAACATTTCTCAGGTGTAGGGCTATTATATAGAGGCTTGAATCAAGGATATTGGAAATGCTCAGATAGTGCACCATTCAAAAACATGTAATTTGATTCAACAAACTTTCCAAGCAGTGTGATGTTCAGTGCATCAATGGTGGGCACTTGCATCATATCCTGCAGTTTTTGAGATACATTGCCACCTGCTGCTAGTAAACAAAAGCAATATTTGAAATCTTTGTCATAGCTCTTTGCAGAGCTGTAAGTCCCCCTATGCTCAAATATGTTTTCACCAAACCAACTTTCGGTGAAACGTACATGTTGTACTTCCAAATGGTGTCAGCATTTTTCGGGATTTTTATCCGATAAAAAGTGATAGCTCAATATTGAAAGGTTTATAATGAAATCACTCGATTTCAACTTTAATTGTTCATAACTTCTGACTGAATCAAAAACAACAAAAATGCCGACACCATTTAGTAGAATCTGTTGAGATCTTTTGACTGATGTATAACTTGTATATTAAAAACAAACTGGGAGGGACTTAGAGCTACTAAAATACCAAAAATTACGTTTTTTCTCACTCCTGTTTACAGCTTCGCAGCAGGTGCCACGCAGGTGGTTTCTACGAGTGCACTTTTTCAAAAGCTTGCCACCAGACCAGATCAACACACGCAGTAAACAAAAACTCTGAAAAGCTTTTAAAATACATGTAACGCTATAATAAAGGTTATTAACTTCTGACGGTTTGCATCATCCTTAAAAGAGACTATCTGCAAATTGAATAATTTCATCAAATTAGACTTTTAAATCCCAAGACAGCAGGAGTGGATCAAGCCCTCCTCTGGTCCCCTAGTGAAGCTGTGCTACATGCAAACACAATACAATAAACATGCATCTTCCTGCCTAAATCGTAAGTGCTTGTATCCATAAAAAAGGAAATTCAAACCCAGATAGCCCGTGGTGCACCCTTACAGCAATAAAGGCCCTCAGCGCTGGATATCAATTACCAACAATATGTGTCTCACCTCTGAACAACAGAAGGATGGATACGCAGAAGCATCACGTAGCAAATACCAGACATAACGAACAAATGAACAGATGGGCTGAAACAGACAAACAATTATATACAAAGTCATAAGAAACAAACTGAATAGTAAATTGTGAAATAAGTATGGGTACTCTACCCAAAAATTTATCATCGACAGTGAAATTTTAGTGCTTATAAAATGGATTAAACAAACTTTTTTAGCAAACTGATCAAAGATTTTCAAAAAAGTCTGCTCAAAACAGCTAAATCTGTGATTGCATAAATTATGATATACAGTCATATTTGTGAAATCGTCAGAATAATTTTTGTTCAAACTAAGTTCCTTTGACCTCAGCCAAATCCAAACCATTGACATCACTTACTAAAACGAAGTACTTTGGGAAGATTTTATTGAAGAGAAATCGGAAATAAAGCATGCCCCGTATCATAACATTGCACTACATGGAAGAGGGATGACCTTATAAACATAAACAATACAGGGCGTCGTCACTTGATATTCTTTTTCATGAAGGATTCCCGAACAGCTGACAAAACTTTATGATTGGCTCATGGTCCACTTCGGGTCAGATTTTTCCGTTGGCCACACAAGCAACTTTCATGTCCCCGAAACAACTCTGCCTTGTATGATAGCCATACATCAATAATAAGTCATGTTACTAAGCATAGTTGCAGTTAGAAAACTATAAAAATAAAAAAAACTGCTAATTACCAGAAACTTCAGAAAAAAAGAGAAAAACCGATAGACAGCCATCAGAACTGAAAAAAATAAGGCCACTAGAAAGCTTCACAAATAATAAGAGAAAATAAAATCACACAACATGCTCTGGCACTGTCACTAGAGGCCTAGAAGAGATCTCTTGATAGAGGCCTAGAAGAGATCTCTTGATAGAGGCCTAGTAGAGATCTCTTGATAGAGGCCTAGAAGAGATCTCTTGATAGATGGTTAGAAGAGATCTCTTGATAGAGGGCCAGAAGAGATCTCTTGATAGAGGCCTAGAAGAGATCTCTTGATAGAGGACTAGAAGAGATCTCTTGATAGAGGCCTAGAAGAGATATCTTGATAGAGGGCCAGAAGAGATCTCTTTATAGAGGCCTAGAAGAGATCTCTTGATAGAGGCCTAGAAGAGATCTCTTGATAGAGGGCCAGAAGAGATCTCTTGATAGAGGGCTAGAAGAGATCTCTTGATTGAGGGCTAGAAGAGATCTCTTGATGGAGGGCTAGAAGAGATCTCTTGATGGAGGGCTAGAAGAGATCTCTTGATGGAGGGCTAGAAGAGATCTCTTGATGGTGGGCTAATGGATTTATCTAAAGCATTTAATACCTTAGATTGCGAATTGCTCATTAATAAGTGTTATGTATATGGGCCTTCAAAACAATCTGTTGGCAATCAGAGTCTTCGTCCTCATCTGCTCTTTGATGCCAAACTGATGAACTTGATTGGTTCTTATTCATTGTATTGTACTCGATTGCTACTATGCAGAAATGGCAATGTAGCAGTTTTACTCTGTTGGATGCTGCACTGGTGTGCAGCAACATTTCCAGAATGAATAAAGTAGTAGAACTTCTTGTGGTCTTATTTATAAGTGCACATAGCTTTTTTCATGGAATAAAAAATAATGTACTTCACGCTGCATTGAGCTCTACCAGATTTTTAGCATCTTTTCGCTTCCTAGCAGGGAAGCCCCACATGAAGTCCTTTGAAACAAAAGCACAACCTAATAAAAAGGCACGGTTAGCAGTGAACCAAGGATCTAAATTTCAGAGAGATAACAAAAAGCAGAGTGAGACAATGAAAATTAAAAATTTAGGTTGAAGCCCTATGACTCGAACCTCTCCTTAACTCGAATGAATTCGTTGGCAGCATGAAAATTGCCTAAACAAACTCTACAAACAACTCTCTGCTAAACAAACCTCCACAACTCGAACCTCCCCTCAACTCAAACAGTTCTTTTGGTCCCTTGAAAGCATACTATGCCATTTTCGCTCTTCATAACTCAAACAACCTGACAAGTGACGACAATCTAGAATGTTTTTGAAAATATGAACTTCACCTGTAAACAGACGTAATGAGTGATTTTTTCACTGCAGGATCAATTTAGTTAAAGTCATACTGAAATATATTATAGATAAGTAATCAAATATTTTGTTTCCTTTCCATGGGTTAGAAACTTTGCCAAATTCCAAACTCCCTATTACTCGAACCTCTCCTTAAGGATACCGTTAACCCTCAGAGAACATGTTTTTCTTGAGCCTGATATGCACTTCAGATAAGGTTCTACGACATCATATAAAGATAAATATATGAACATTAGGTTCATTTCCTATGATTTCAGACTAATATAGCCACCTTCTCTTGGTAAACAAAGGGAAGAATAGGAAAAATGGCCATACTGTTTTGCAGAGCTCTAAGTCCCCCCATGTTTGATATTTTCTCACAGCACCTATCGTATATGAACCGGTGAAGATATACCTTCAAAACCATGTGGGCAATTTTCGAGATTTTCTTCCATTCTTGAGTTATGGGTCTACATTCCTGAAATTCCTTACAGTTTCTCAGGAGATTTGAAAACTTCAACTTAAATCGCTTATAATTTATGATTTACGACGGAAATTATGGAGAAAATGCCGACACTGTTTCATAGGCCCTGTTATGACCTTTCAAACTATGTACAATTTGCCCAGGTAAACATAGACTAGAAAAGTCTCTCTGAATCTAACCAACTACATGCATCTTGCACTCTACCCCGACACGGATGGATTAGAAGCAGAACGAGAGAGAGAGAGAGACTAGTGCACTCTGGCAATTCCAGCCAACCCTCCTAATGGCAGTAGTGACACAAAAGCCTATTCAGTTCTTTCCTTGAAAAATCACGGGGGTTCTGATGACCAAATAATTAAACCATGTACTTTGAGTGCGCGAATAATCATTAGGAGCCACCTTGTTACTGTGCCCCTTGATCATGCAAAGCTTTGAGTTTGATTGAAGGTAGTATCAATAGGTGCCGGAAATTAAAGCGAAATTTAGCAACTCACAAATCTGGCTCATCGACAGGGAGAATATTAAGAGCCGAAAACGATGAGTGGCAGAGTGTACAAGTCTCTCTTTCTGGTTGCCATCGCGCGGCTTCTGTGGTACTCAAGCGGGATTTGAATAGAGAGACTTGTCAAGTCTAAGGAAAACATAACTGGGGTGGGGGGACTTAGAGCTCGTCGAAAATCAAAAATATCAGTTTTTCCCAGTTTTGTTTACTGGCTCATAGCAGGTGGTATGCAGGTTGCATCTCACTTTCGGCTCTTCAAAAGCTTGCCACCTGGTGTCAGAAAAACATACAAAAGTAACAAATTTTGGAAAATTAACTGGTTAGCTGTAACGCACAGCTGAGTTCGAATGGCAGAAACGTTTTCTGAGGGTTAACGGTATCTCTAACTCGAACGATTAGTGATTCCCCTTGAGAGGTTGAGTTATTGGGAGTCCACTGTTTACGTATCAGCAATTAATTCAAAATTCTAACTCAACAACTAACGGAAGGTAACAAAACAATAAATCACCTATTCTGACCCTGTAACAAATAAGAGGTCAGAGCAACCATACATTAGACTTAAAATTACATTATATGAATCTAATTGAAGCTTACATTCCACAAGTAGTCCAGCATATTATCAACCCAAACATCAGGCCAGTGCCATGTCTCCATGCTGCATTTTTTAAGGATGGCGGGAAGAATATACGAATGTAATATGACATAGGGAAACACAGCATGAAAGCAAGCAGCATGTACACCTGCAACAGAGAGGAAGATTTATGGTCATCTGCAATTCTGAACAAACTATGGGGCACACTGGCATTTCTTCGCATATTTTCGGTGCATATCAACTCTCTGCAGAAACCATGCTGTAAGCAGTCATTATGATCACAAATACTGACAATATGTTGCAAGCAATCATCATGATCACAAATACTGACAATATGTTGTGTTTCTATTGCATAGATCACCTCACATTCAAATAGTCTGCATTTATTGGTTAATTTGTGCAGTCACACTTTCGCTTCGAACTTCCCTGTCTGTCAGAAAGCAAATCGCAGCACTGAGTCAGTCTGACATTATTTTTCCTATATATAACGAAAGTTGGACCGAGTAGGTGGCTGTGTAGTTCATAGACTCATGTTCAAAAATGAACCTGTCATGGAGATAGTTTCATATTAGCTGAGGTTTTGCATAGTTAAGGCTGAAAAATCCTGAGAACATCCCTGAATACTCCAACATTAACAATTAGAGTATGGACCAGGGTGAGTGCCGTGTCTCTGAGATACTAGGTGCCTGGCCTCCGAAACACGTCTTGGAATGTTTTTATTTCGCACAATATTTTGGGCTGGGGTCATTGTTCATGTGATGCACAAAGCTTAATTCAAGGTCGATTTCTGCAAGAAAAAGTTTCATATAGGTACAAAAACGTATCCTCTGAAACAACCAAGGAAATTTTCTTTCCAGTCGCTAAATGCAGAAAACTGACTGGAGATCAACTTTCACTAGACCTCCTCAGAAACAGAAAATGTTCATCTATGTACTGCATGCACATGCATGAGTGACTGCTCTCTGCATTTTGTTCCCATCCACAGAAAATTCAAAGTACAAAACCCAGGCTCTATTCTAAAGAAACCAAATGCGCAAATATCAGGTGCATTAACCTTCTCCATACTGCTATCAGAATTATATAGAAATAAAATTATAGAGGTTGTCATGGAGATAAAAGCCTTGCCATACTACATCATTGCACCACATGGGCGTAGTGCCTTCAAAGGCTTCCCATTGCAGCACATGGTCATAGTGCCTTCAAAGGCTTCCCATAGTAGCACATGGTTATAGCGCCTTCAAACATAGTGTACAGAGCTTTCCAACCCCCCCAAGAAAATTTTTAACCCCCCAGGTAGAGCTACCCCCCCATGAAAAAAAATTTG
>JAOBRC010667786.1:0-10614 GCA_027575255.1 Scolionema suvaense | reverse complement strand
CTATCAAACCATATAAAAATCAAAAATACTGATCTTTTGAAGTAAAATAGGTCACTGAGGGTTGAGAGTATCCTTAAGTTGGAAAAATTTCTCACTCGGGCAACCGGACACAGATAAGTTTTTTCTTTTGGCCTAAGCTTGATTAACCCTATTCTGGGTACGATCATTTGGGGTCTTATTCGGGGTGGGGGCAAAATTGCTCACTTTGTCTAGAATATGTTTAAAAGCAGCTCTGGGGTTGAAACTTGAAACGTATGTAGTAAAGGCCATGAAAAACATGTTAACATAAAAAATTGATGACGTCATCTATTTTGATGATGACGTCATCGTGATGGGAGAATTTTGGACCAAAACTTGAAAATTTGAAGAAAAAAATTTCACTCAAAATTGATTCCACACCCCAGTTTGGTATGTTTTATGCTGAAAAAGCACTTCTAACATGTATTTTGCTGACAGTTTTTATCAAATTCACCCCAAATCACTAAAATTTGCCCAGAATTGGACCTACTCAGCTGTGAGAAATAGCCTACATCCCAGTACCTGTTAGGGTTGGACCATAAAAATTGGCCAGGCTTATATAATTTCATTGAAAGTCATGAATTTTCATTGCTTTAGTATGAGGCTATTAGGCGCTATTAAGTTTTTAGTATCAGGTAGGTAATCTAAACCACTTAGTCCACAGCAAATGGCCTAGGTGCCTGTGCGGCGAAGCTAGCAAGTAATATGAAGTGTCAAATTGTGCCTTCCGTCGGTCAATAGTTATCATTAACATTCAACGGGAATCAAACAGTCTATAGGCCTTGTTTTATTTTTACTAATATAGCGACGATCTCAACCATTGAAATCATAATCATGCGCACATAATCAACTATCCCTGGACAATGGCTGAGCATTGTGGCTACAATCGGTGCACGTAATAATACACATTATGGATATGTTGAGAATTGCTAATTCCACATCACACTTAGGCAAGACATTTTCATTATTTCAGGCATAGCATCAGGGCTAATTTTAACTGCACAGAAATCTCCAAAACACAGGAATACTTTGAAGGTAAATGAATTCCCAGTTTTGGTGCCTTAAAATATTGTGTAGAGCTACTTTCAAGCCTATGTCCTGATATGCAGGTGTATTTCATCACTGTGTCTTTTGCATGAATCATTTTACGGTTCCCTCTCTTAAGCCGCGGCAGGGATTTATTGTAACAGTGCGTTACAACATCCATCTGTACTGCATTTCGCTTAACTTTAATGCTCTGCTTCACCGTTTCATCAGCAGAGCATCCCCTGCGAACAGGAGAGAGGTATAGGGCTGTGTTAATCCTCTTTGGAGGGTGATACGCACCTTACGTTACGCGACTCATTGCGCTCTAGTGTTTTGTTCAATCTTCATTTATCAGAAAGTATATGAAGAATCATACCAAGCAGATAACAGTTTTGTTTCCTCATTGAAAATGTGCTTGCCATAAGCCTATTTATTTGATCAGTTAAGAGCTTACTATGTCTTAACAGTTACCATATCAAGGGGATTATTCCACCCCCTGGTCTTGTATTTTTCACTGCAAAATCTGCTGAAGCTATGTGAAGTGTGAACAAAATTTGCATGCATATCTTTTGGTGCAAATTTGACTGTAGTACCTATTACATATTTTCAGATTTTACTAGTTCATTAAGCTACCTATTTCTGCATAATTTGGACATTGCTCTGAAGGCTCAGGTTTATCTTTCATTCATTATATTTGAAATTTCATTATCATTTCTGGTGTTTACACCCACATTTTGTAGATGGGTCCAGTAGTACTCTGTTTCCCGAACCGTCTCTGAAGCTGTAAGAATGAATCTTGGACTAGCAAGCCCACATGGCAATGGGCTGCTCTTTGCAGGGTTTAACCAAGATCAAGGTTGGTAATAACCTGCTATCACTTTCTATTATGTGTTGTTATGCATAACTCTTGTCAAAGAATATTTTCTATATACCTTTTCAAGGGTTTCAAAGCACGATGGCTATCATGGAAATTCACCCGCCAGCCTATGCCTTCTCAAAATTTGCTAGTAGACCAATTGCTTTGAGGTGCAGTAGTTTCTTCTCCCGTTCGTCATTTAGATCACCCTTCAGGAAGGGAGTCTATTATGTATCTGCTCTAGAAAAGCTCATGGAATATTTCGATGTTTGTTAAATGACTAAATTGGCGATCAGGTTTCAATTTATCTTGCTAATGAGAGTATTTGTCATGCTTTGTGGAGCATGGCCAATTTTTTCAAAGGGTTTTTAGAAAACTAGATTTGGGCAGAATTTAGGATAGTTGGACAGATTACGATTTAATTTGAGCAGCACCAACCTTTGACAAAATTGCTTAGTATTTGTATTGACTGGCACTTATGCTTGCTTTCTGTGCACAATATTTTTATAATTTAGTCCTGCATGATTGGCTAAAGTATTTTGAGAAAAAGTCACACAACATGAATATGAAGCAGCTATTAACTCTAAGCAGTAGGAGAACAGAATGATACCTGAAAATGATGCCTAGATGCAGAATGTTTCATGCAGTTGCATTAGGTTTGCTTTTGTGTATATCATGTTCTTGTTAGAACCACTAGCGAGTAATGCTTAGACCTGCGAATAATAGACTTCTTAAAATAGTGCGCAGTTTGTTAAGAAAAGGAGAGCTTTGTAAATTTGCAAGATATGGCCATAGAATGGTACCTCTCGTAACCAAAAGGGAAACAGATGAAACCACCCTCTCGAATCAATCACAAAGATCACTGCAAAGAGTTTGGAACCCTACATCATTGTGTGTCGTATGCATCATTTGATGAAACCAAACTGTCTGTTCCTCTTTTCATTGACTGATCCTGAAGCCTGAATTCATTCATTTCAGTGTGTTTGTAGACAGTGTCAAAATGGTTATTAAGTTTAGTTTGAATAGCCACTGATTTTGTGCATGCTGCAGTGTGGTAATACGATGATAGTGACGATTAACTGCTGTCCCTATACTCTTGTTTACTGGGACTGTAGATGCTGTAACAGCAGGTTTAATAGTGAGGTTTTGCAAATCACGTTTGGGACGGTGACGTTGACATCATTCGAACGTTTCACCAGGTTTCTTGAACATTGTGCCTAATTTCTGCGACGATGTTTTAAAAAATCAACGTTGCAGAATGACCTGAATGCAGAGCTTCCCTGAAACAATTGACTGAAAACACAACTTTCGAATGCAGTTAACGTTACGTTGTGGTCCCAGATCTTGCTTGTGAAACCTCACTAATGTGGTATGTGGAGCTTATCACCCCTTTAGAAAATTTTATCCACTGCCAAGCAGACCTACCCCGGCGTACACATAGAAAAGTTTGCTCGCCCTCTATTTTTGGTGTTCCTTTTTCTTATGGCAAGAACCTTAATAGAAGGGTTGCGCAATAAACCTGTTGCTACTGATATATCAAGTTATAATATCAGGGCTGATCGATCTAGTTATGATATCAGAGCGAGCATCATTGAAAGAATAATTTGGTCGGTGCGATCGTATCGATGCGTGTGGAAACAGCATAGAAATCATGGAAGTACAGATAACAATGATCAATTAAAGCACGTTCCTGCCATGGTTTGACAAAAAGTACCATTAAAAAAAGCTGTTGTCACACAGACTCGATAATGCTGACTAAATGCAGAATAAATGGTATAAGGGTATAAAAAGTAGTTATGGTAAGTTTAAGCTGCAGAGGTTCCGGAGGCAGGCATACTTTTATAAGGTTTTCAGAATTTGACTACATTTTATGTGGTGTTTATTTTTGCGGTTCAATGTTGGATTAGTTTTCGTTGCCAGCAATTTCAGAGGTAAAAAAAAATGGAATTTGGTGTCACAGTTTTCCCCCAAAATGCGTGGCGTTTTCAAGTCAAAGAAATGTAAGCAGCACTTTTTAAATGCAAAGACGATGGTATTGAAAGAAAGTTTGTACGTTTGACACTACAGATTTAAGAATCAACAAAAGTCCTAAAATTGCTTCTGTAGTGAGACATGTACTTTGGTTACTATTTGCCAGTAACATTGTTTCATTGTAGATATTAAGATTTTAAGCAATATAAACCGCTTGTTAGTTGGTTGGCATATTTGTATTTAGAAAGTTACGTATTTCATACTATAGACTCTAATAATCAAAGAAATCGTGTCAATGTGGCAGCATACTGAATCATTTTTTCTTTGCCGATTCATGGTTTTCGAGGCTGGGTAGTTGTTTTACATACAAGAAACCTTTTCTTGATATTGATAAATCGTGTGAACTTTTCTTATCCTCATCTTCAATATTTGACACTTTCGAGTCAAAAATCAGATACATGTAGCCAATACATCTTCAAGATGACATACAGCTTTGCGTGCACTAAATGCATAATTATGCCATGATGTTTTCATGTCAAAGAAATGTAAGGAACACTTTTTAAACCCAAGCATGATGGAATTGAAAGAAAGTCTGTACATTTGACACTATAGATTTAAGAATCAACGGAATTCCTAAAACTGCTTCTGTAATGAGACGTACTGCGGGGTTAAACTTTTCCATTAACACTATCACTAAGATGTTGACATAAACGGCCTGTTAGTAGGCCGACATATTTTCTTGTAGCGTACTATTACATATTTGACACTATAGATGCTGGCAATTAAAGAACTTGTCCAATCCCCTCATCGAAATAAATCATTTGTTTCTTTGACATTACATCAGACGTCATACGTAGTACACTATTAACACTATTGTGCACTATTTTAAGGGTGCACACTATTTTTTGTGATTTCTAACACTTTTTGTCAACATCAGACACTAATGTACACTTTTTTTGGCTCTTCAGCTTGTAACAAAACACATTTTGATTCTCGTTAGAAACCTTGTTTCTGTGCAAAGCGCTTAGTGCAAAGTAGATATGCGACTATGCCTCCTTGCGTTGATTATGAATTAGGAAAGATTCGTCTCAAAATCTATTAAAAAGATGAAGGCAAACTAGTGCATATGATCCTAGCTGCACTCGCAAAGCTGTCTCGTTACAAAGGTTGGTGGATTTTGAGGCTTGGTCTATGTCTGAACGATAGTTTTCTGCTTTTGGTTTGGTTGGTTTCACTCTGTCTACATCATCGACAGATTTATCACCCTGTAAAAGGGGGAGAGTTATAGCCACTCTCTGGAGTAGTGTTACTCCTGCTTTGACTTATTCTGAACTTCAGGTTATGTTGCTCATGATATATGTCGTGTCATGTGCTCATTCTTCGGTTTTTCTCATGTTGTAATAGCCACTTGCCTAGCTCTGAAGAAACTTGTTGTTAAGTTTGGTGAGGTTTTTATGGTTGACGTGGATGGATGCTTTGTAGAAGATAGTGGTGTTTTTGCAGTCAATGACTCTTGCGATCTGCACGAGCTATAGCTTATAGCTATCAGCCAGTCCGAATCAGTTGGTCACCCTTGGCAACTGGTGTTTGTTTGTTGCTCTAAATCTTCCTTGTTGCTGTGGACTGAAGCTCTCAGATCGGATAACTCTGCCATAATGTTCCTTGTGCATGTTGGACATGTAGGTTGTTCAGTCTGTTGTGTGTGTGGAGTGTTTGCTAGCATATGTGTGAGTGTAGCACCCAAACAAGGCAGCTGCACAAGTTCTATTGTGTTTCGTGGAGTGCTTTGATATTCGAAAGTGTGAGTGGGGTTTACGGAAGTGCAAGCTATGTCTTTGTGCGTGCTGGCCTAGTAGTAAGAATCCTGCAGCTTGTGCCCAGTCCGCAATCTCAGGGTAATCACAAATATACGGTGTACAGGCTCATGCTCATGCATAAGGGTTGTCGTGTGCAATCACAATTCTCAGTTGGTGTTGTGTTAAGAAGCAACTTTTTCAATTTTCATTTCTTGTTCATAAATTTATTTAGGTCTCTCATGATTCCTACACCTCAGGACTCTTCCCATTGCATTTTTCGTAGTTCCCACCTGTATCTCCCCCTAATCTCCTACTAACTCCTCAAATTTGTTGATTTTTTTCCACGTCCTCACTTCCCCTAAAACGTTTCCTTTCAGTATTTTCAAATAATGTGTCTCTCCCCCTCTTTTGCGATATAAAATCTGAAAAAAATTCTGGTGGTACAACTAGGAGAAAAGGTGGAGATACACAACTAGCTGAAAGTGGCTTACATGTCGCTAAGCATGCTGGCAACTGCAGATAACATAGAATCTACAAACATGTGGTGCCCTACTGTTTATGGCATGTTTCATTCAAGCACAACACTATCATACATGATAAAACTGTAAATTATTAGCCCAATGTGGAGAACTTGCGAGAGAAACAACATGGCAGCTCTTCACAATTTCATGAAAGAGTGTTTTGATTTCAAGAATGTGGACTGTCCAACAGCCTGATTAAATGCATCTGGTGTTATTGTGCTTTCTATCTGATACATCGTTTTGTTCGGTAAAAATGCTAGGGAACAACGATATGATTTGCAGTGACCTCTTCCATTATTTGTTTTTGGCCTTGCCTATGTTTGGGCGGACAGTGTCAGAGGACTTGGCTGGTATCTTGCAGGAGGCAGGTGATTCTTACTCAAGGGCCCGCACCAGATGACAACCATCAGTTAAATTTTTCATCCTTCCTGCTGGTTCCAAGTCTTTGTGGCTTTCAGTGCCTTCCAGATATCTGTGGATGTGGCGATCATCCCGAAATGGGGAGCCTACATGGCTCGGAGCTGGTCTCCTTGTCTTTCAGTTCTTGTGACCGTTATTTCCAATCTTGTTGGCGGCCGGTGTCTTGCTGGATCCAGGCGATGCTTACACAAGGGCCCACCCTATCAGTCGATTTGCCATCTTTCTTGATGGTTGCAAGTGCTCATGGCTTTCAGTGCCACTATTTTAACACTTTTTGAAGATGATATTGTACACTATTTACACTTTTATTTTTTGAAAATGCTGTAGGAGGTCTGTACATGGATTTCTAGACAAAACAGTTCCTAAGAATCCAGGAAGCACAATCTGCAAGTTGACAAAACTTGATACGTATCCCTATCCTTGTCTTCAATATTTGACACTTCAGAGTGAAAACTCAGATAGATGTAGCCAACACTTCTTCACGATTTTCCTGAAGAGATAAGTTGAACTAAGATTTACCATTTCAATGAATTCTTGCGCTATTCAAAATTTGTGCATATTTTTATGGCAAGCCACATACACACGTTTTTTTATAAGAACATACCTTTTTGGGCGATGGCTTCGATGATCTTGTCTTAGGTCAGAATCAAGCCTAAAAATGTTCTTAGCTTGTTCTTAGGTAAAGTTTATGGAAACCTCTAATTTTACTAAAATTGATGGTTGTGGTGCTCAGTTGACAGACAATTAGCCCGGACCGGTAAAACATGGTATATAGTTGACTACTAAATAGTACGTCTCTTACTGTGAAAATCTGCAAAAAAAATTGTGCTTTTGCAGAACAAAATTTTTCCCATCGAAGCCTGTGTTCTTAGTACGTTCTTAACTTTGACCAAAACTGAGGCACATGTTCTTATAAAATCGTTCTTATAAAAAAAGAACGAGCACATATTTGAAGCAACTCCAAATATATTTAATCGCGTGTAGATACCATACTATATTAATTGGCAGCTTTACACAAGCAAGTCGCTAACCACATCAACTATGAGAATTCCCCGAGGTTCATATCAAACTTAATTCGAATAGAAGGAGACCGCAATCCATTGAGATGCGGAGAATGCATCCTGCCTGGGTGGCTTCAAAAGCACAGAGGTTCTAGTCTACGCCAGCTGATAATAATACCTGCCTAACACAAACACACTCGACAACGCCTCACAAACCGTAGTCTGCTCGCAGACTCTTCGGAAGTTTTAACTTCTCTCAGCTAGCAAGCAAGCGGATCACCGCTGCGCAGGTTGGACCTTGGTTGCAGGCTACACAAACCACTGCTGCACTTTCAGCTCGTCCAGGTCAGCTGCATAAAAGAGCTCGTCCAGGTCTGCTGCATACAAAAGTAACTGCAATTACCATTTTGTCTGATCGTTTGTTACTATCAGTCTTGCTATCGGGTTACATCAGACACTAGCTGTTGTTGCCCATGCATACACGGAGGCTGTCACATGTTATCAGTTATTGCGCAATTTGACAGTATAGATGGATTTGCCAGGATAAACCCTGCACAGGGGGTAATTGTAGAAATGTTACTTCGGAAAAGGCTGCTAAATCGATGGGTTTTTTAGTGTTGCATACTGAATGTTCGCCACTCTTGGTAGAAGTCTGAAAATGTAAAACTGATTTGAACAGTATACACCTGTTAAAAGACATAAACAAAACAATGTCGGGGTATGAGGCGTTCTGGATGCTTGATATGAAGCATGGAAAACGCAGCACATGTCAAAAATAATATACTTCTTATGCAAATACAAAATTGGACATCAATCTTTGTTAAGTGTGCTATATTGATTAGGAAAATACTACCTGCAAACTTTGTAGTGGCATGGAATTGAAACAAGTCCATGATTATTCTAAGTATGCAGCTTATTTGATTGGTCAGTTCGGGGTCTGTGAGTTGGTGGGTTAAGCTGCTATTGGCTATTGTCATTGGTTTCTGTGATTACCCCACACTGCATGCTTACTGATCCCCAAAGTCATTCTTGGTTTATGTCATTGTTCTGGTGTGACGAAGTCCCATGTTGTTTGTTTCCTGTCTTTTTATCAACAGAGTTATTCCCTATCAACAGGGAAGAGCAGGAGGCCTTACCTGTCACTCTCTGGGGGTATTGCGAACCCATATGCATTGCCAACACCCGATGTTGCATCTTTCATTGCATCTAGTGTTTTGTACTTCCTTCATTCACCATGATCAGCTAGATAACTGGCAACAATGTAAATATATTGGTGAATTCAGGGAAAGAAGTGACTCAACATGCTCCAGGAATTGAAGTAAAGTTAAATCCTGGAACAGGATAGGAATGAATCATGCCTGTTGCAACTGGTAGTAGTTGACCGCTAGTATCTGCTTCGCCCAAGTCAGATTTAAGTATCAGCAACAAGTATATTTTGTGTTGGAGCAAAATCCTTTTTTGGGTACTTAACTGATATGTTCTGCTTGATATGGCTCCTGGTCACTGTCACAGGGAGCTTTAGTGAGAGCGTGAGAATGTGCATATTATGCTGTGGTTTTAGTGAATTGTATCACTTGGAAAGATTCAAATTTACACTCGAGCAAATTGTAGTTTTTTGTTATGTATCATCCTATTGATATATATGTTGACAAATGGGGAAGAACTGGACCATATAACCTTGGTGATGAATGTGGTTCAATATTGCTGTCTATTGAAGGTTACGTCTACAGTTTTTGAAGCAATCAAAATATCTTCAGAAAGCTACGTCAAAAATGTTTTTGTCTTGCAGGAGCCTGGTTAAAAACTCCCCTTTGCTCCCAAGTTGAATTTGTAAAAGCGGTTTTCCTTATCCTCATCTTGAACCATAGCAATTTTCCCCTGAATTGACATGGCATTCCAGCTGAAGTTCATTTTACTTGCACCCCCATGGATCCCTTTTAAGGGGGTTGTTGTTATGTAGGAACATGTCCTGTTCTTGAAATATTCTATTGCTTGACCATTTGACATCCTTGAAACTTTATGCTCAAAATAGCGTGTTCATTTTTAAAATGGTGATTGCAGTTGCATTGAATGTAAGTAATGAGGAGGTGTCGTGTTTCTTCAGATCAGATCCAAAAGGAAAGGGTATCCTTAATTTTTGAAAAAGTCACCGTTTTACAATTATATAAACAACTTTTTTATGCTCAAAGCAACATTAGCAAAATTTGAGACAGGCAAAGCAATAGGTATAAGGAGAACCACTAGTAATTTTTTTGTCATTTTGTCGAAAAATGCGGCGAACATTGAGCAAAAGACTGACTTTTCCTAACAGCCACAGTTTACCGCACTAACAAGATTTTCGATAGCTATGCATTTGTTTTTGATTTATACAGATTGTACCATATACCATTCATTTTTTTCAAATGATTGATGACAAAGAAGACAAAGATTTGTGGCTAAAACGTGTTTTGTCATAGCAATAATCTGGCTATAATCACATAGAAAATCACATCAGAAGGCCAGAATAACTTAAAACTCTGCTAAAGCACTCATCATGGCATAATGAACTTGTGTCTAACTAGATATGACCTGTACACAAAATCATGCATGTGGCTAATTTTGTTAGGAACACAAATAACCTTGTAGAATAAGCTTATTACTTGAAATAACAGCCGCTAGTAATTACTTGTGCATAGGTTTAGTAGTTGTCCAACTTGTATGTGGCTATAATGCAAATTGTTGCATTGTACGTAGCAGGTTTTGCAAAGAATGGTCGGGAAAGAGCAAAAAATTAAGGCTGCAGTGCAAACAAGAAAATTTGAATATCTCACACCCTGTTTCAGCAAGTAAGTAATAGATTCAAACTTTGGAAAAGCTCACATTGTGACCATTGTGACTCAATAAGCATATATCAGACAGAAAAACTTTTGCCTTGACAACAATCTGCGGTTAAGGATACTGTTAACCCTCGGAAAACATTTCTGCCATTTGAACTCAGCTGCACATTACAGCTAACCAGTGAATTT
>JAOBRC010667675.1:0-10614 GCA_027575255.1 Scolionema suvaense | reverse complement strand
TTAAGTTACCGATACTCTTAAGTTACCGATATGTTGGTAACTTAAACTTTGCGACGCAATTTAATGACGCAGAGTCATTTTTGGAACTTACTTTGCCAGTGATAACTTCTCTTGATTGCACTGAGCATGTTCTAAAAGTTTGGTCGCATCAGCCTTCTTATTTTGTTCAAAATGTTTCTGAGAAATATGCCTTTATTTGATTTTGTATTATCTTGGCGTGCCACCATGTGCAGCTTAAGTTACCGAGGCAGTTTTGATGGTTTTCCTGATAAGAGAAAACTTTATACACCACAATTTTCTTTTCAGTGGAAGGGTCGTGTAGCGCTCTAACTGTCGTTCGGAGGAGCTGCGAACAGCGCTTGTCATAAAGAAGATATTGGAAACAGAAGATAATACATCAAATATGTTTCCCTGTGATCTTGACATCACCGGTAACTAAAGATGCAGTTTTGCTATGCATGGTCGAAAAATCAGTATTCTTCGTCTATTCTGTCAGTGCGGAGGTGGTGACGGCCAGCCATTACGTTGCACGAGTAATGGAAGATGATGCTTTCTAATAAACCTTCGGTTTCCTGCTGGCAGGTTATAATCTATGACATGTGAAGTACAATTACCTCTCGATAATTCGAATCTCAAAAACCCGAACTACTCGGTAGGCCGAACTAAACCTCTCGGTAACTCGAACATTCGATAGGTCGAACATTTTTCAAGACCCTCTGGGGGTTCGAGTTATCGAGAGTCAACTGTAGAACGTTTTCTAAATTTGAATATTCTCAGGATAAAATACTTTCATTTATGCTATGTATGTAGGTGAAATATTTTATGCACCTTTTTATAGCAAAATTTGCCATCAACATACCGGTAAAAGCTAGGGTACGACAAATAAGGGCTGAAAAATGTTTGAAACACATATTTAGCTCCATAAATGTGCATAAGCGGTTGGTCAATTGCTTCTGAGAAGGTTCTTAAGCTTATTCAAAGTATCAGTGCCCTTTCCGAACATCATTAGAAGGATGCGTGTATGATACGCTAAAACAAAAAATTCTTTTTGCAGTGGTAACGAATGAAGGCGACATCATGACCACCTGCCATAGTTGGGTCCAAACTCAATTCCACCTTGTATTTTGCATGTAGACCTTTAATCCTGCAGAGTTTCATGCTTTCAGCTTTCTCCAAACCAAATTTATTGAGTCCTGAGGAGTCCCCTAAAACCCCACTGCAAATAGGGTTCACCGTTATCAACATAACAGGGTTGGTTGCACGTCTTAGTCTTTTATTTTTTTAATGCAAAACAGCATGAAAGCTATTGCCGCAAATTGTTGCAATGTGAACAAAATTTAATTTCGCATCTTTTGGCACAAAGTTGTTCGTCATACCTCTTACAGGGGGTGTGATGTGGCCATCTTCTGCCATGGGGTAAGTTCATTGTTTGCATACTTTTCGGTTTAAAAAACTGCTTCAAAAACCTAGGGTTAAGTCCAAAGTTTTGCCATTTTTTTGAAATTCATAAAAAAGATTCAAACTTTAGAAGAACTATGTTTGTCTTATTATGCTACCATTGAAAAGCAAGGTTTGTAGCCTTTTACATCACTTTTTGCCGAAAATTCCCACTGTCAACCAATGTTCACTTTTCGTATTTTTTTGTATTAATTCCTATGGGAAACAGTATTACTAGCCCTCAAATTTTGCTTGTGTGTAATTTGCTGACCAGACCACCTGCGGAGCTGTATTCGGATGGCATAATTGTAACCTGGCCACGAATGTAACGAATGAATCAGTTGTACAAATTTAATAGCCAACGTACTAACCATCCGATGAAATTAGCTGCTACTTCGGGGCTCATCAGGTTTAAGAAGTCGTTACTGCTGCTGCTTTCTTTGCGCTTGTGAATTTTGTCCCATTCGTAAAATTTACTGATCAGCCCTCAATTTTCTTCTGACACTATCAAGTCACTTAACCCTTTGCGTGTGCTAATTACTTTTTCAGACCTGAAAAAATCCAACTATTTTGCATAACTTCTGAAATAATGAAGGTAGCGACATCGGGCTTGAACCATGAGAAAAGAAATTGTGTGTACTTTAAAAAAGGTATTGAGTTATAGGGGTCTAGTTGCAACGGTTCCCAAGTTATAGGTATTTGAAGTGAGCATGGTGAAAAAACGTATATCTACGTTATCCGTCGGCCGAGGGTTAAGTATGATTATCTGCAAGTGTTCTGTGATGTTATCTGGCTGCCAAACTGCGTTTTTCCCATCGCAGAGGCACATTCTCATAGGTTTAAGCTACTTCATCTAATCTTGCCATACTAGGCAAGTGTAATTTGCAGACCAGGCAATAATTCAAATTCAAACTTGTTATGATCTATTTGTTTATAATTCCAAGCCTGTGGAAAGTTCTGCCGTGTTGCTGTTTATGTTATTAGGCTATTTGATTGAATAATATGGATGAAGGTAGAGGCGCTCATGAAGAAAATATCAAAATGTGCGTGTAAAAGTATTATCAATTATCTGGTCTGTAAAGTACACACAACCCGTAAAATAAAATTGGAATCATATTCCTTCTAGCTCCTTTAACATACTGCTTTCCAAAATGCTGGCAGTGATGCTTGTAATATCTCATGCATCTCATATAAAGCAACACTGTAGTCCACACTAATTACTTAGGGCATAAAATTTACGATCAAGAACCTTGGCGACACACGCAGGCCTTTTGTTAATGTCGTAAAAATCTCCGCATCAATACAGTGTTTTTACATGTAATGTAAGAAACCAGCAACGAGTCATGTGGTGTTTATATCAGACTACACAACATTTGGTATTATTTTACCTGAGAACTTACAAACGAAACTGAAAATTAAACAAACAACTAGAACAACGAGCCACATCTCACGTTAAGTAATTCATATACATTGATTAAAATAAATTTTGGACTGTTAAATTTCGGACATTAGAATTCGAAAAAAAAATTTGGTTGATTTTGGACACAACTCAGGATTTTCGTGTATTCCATACATCAATTAATCTAAAAGAATTGAATATTCCAACAAAACTGTTGCATTTTTTTGTCGCGAGGGTCAGATTGCGGTAAAAAATGGATAGCAAGAACCTGTTTCTTGGAAATTTTGATCAAAAAGAGATATTTCAAATCTGCAAAACTGTGCTGAAGCTCATCCAAGGGCCAAAATTTTTAGCTGCAAATGAAAATCATTAAAAAGTTAAAACAATGAACTTCCGACAGAAGTATCTCGGTTAAAACAAGTTGTTTGCAATGTTTGCGTATCTGTCAAAAAGTTCTGAAAGGGATACGATCTATTGAAATATCAAGTTGAAGCAAGTTTAGAAATGCATCCTCGCTCAAGATTCATCAAACACACTTACTCTTACGATACCAAAACACTCTTTTACTAAATACCACACGGCTCTACATAAACATGTCCATACAGTACGTAGCCTTTTTTCAACTAAATGTCCTGAGGTTCAATCTGTCGTTGCTGGGTTGGATATATATTTACAAGTGGAACGGTTTTATCTAAGACAGGAATTCGCTTTACTTTGGTAATGCAAGAAAATATTATCTGGAAAAACTTCGGACGTTTTAATATTGGACCAGTTTTTGTAGGAAATTAGAAACGTCTGAAATTTTTGGTAGTTCATGTAGGAAGACTATTTAACACTGGACGGCTGTGCAACTAACTGCAATGGCTTCACAACTGTGACTGCAAGGAGAACTTAATTTATTGGTGCCTGCTGCTCTGCTGCTGCCTAGCCCCTTCGTCCATTTTTTACCAGTTCTCATGTTTTACAGAATTCCATAGAATGCTCATTTTCAGCAAGGAAGTTCAAAACCTTGTCGTCAGGCAAAACTTTGCTGACAAAGCTTTCCGTTTTCTTTAAAGAATCAGCATTCTTTTCAAATTAAGACTCTTTGAAAGTTCTGATTAAATCCACCCTACACACAAACATACTTTTCATATTGATTTTTGCTGCTCAAATGCAAGCAATAGTCATTCCAAGGCAATAACAAAGATGAAGAAGATTCATCTAGCATCTCGCTATCACAGTAAAATAAAATGCAGGAAGACAATGAACAATAATTGTTTCCAATATCAGTTGTGAAGTTGAGCTTTCAGTCGGGAAATGCATTCCCTGGTCAATCTCCTTGTTCCAACTGGAGGCCGAAATGACAATTATTCCGCTCCACTCCTTCATGGGTTCAGAGTTTGGATTCTTTGATCGTCTTGGGTTTACGTGATATTCATCGCAAAAGATACCCTGGGGTTAAATCTCATCCCGGAATGAAATGGCGGGACGAGATTAGCCGAGATGAAATTTCATCCCACCTCGCCTCACATAAACACTTGTTTAGACCTGACCGTAGGGCGGGGTGAAATTCACCCTGGGACGAAATGTCGCGCCGGGATGAGTTTCGCCCCGGCACTCATGTAAACGCAGTGTAAGAGATGGTGGAATAAGCTTGGGGAGAGGGGAGTTCGAAAAAGATCCCAAAATTAATAAACGTCAGTTAGCGTTCTTTCTGTAGGGCCATCGGTAACTTAAGTATCCAATGTAAGCACAATTGGTAACTAAAGATGCTTTGATGCATATTACTCCCATTTGCTACTTAAGTTACCAATTATTTACTCGCACAAGCAGCTTAAGTTACCAACATAATATGAACTCTCACTGAAATCTATCCGTTACGTGTAACGTATGCAGCATGGTACGTGATCCCATCAAGTGTTGGATTTTCTGGATTACTCCAAAATGTGAAACAGAACAGAGCATGTCAAATGAGTTCGTCTCTTTGCTATACTGATTGGAAATTTTGTGTTTTTGCGAGTGATCGCCAAATGCGATTGTCAAATGACTTTATTCGCAGAATGTGCACTGGGTTTAAACAAATAAATATGGCAAAAACGAACACCAGGCAAAGCCTAGTTGAATTTAGAAGCTCACTTTGTTCCCGCCTGACCAGCAATGACTCTGCAAATAAGAGGAAGCATCTCTTGCCAAGCAGCAAAAAACAATTTCCACTCCACTGCTAGAGCTCACTCTGTCACAAATATACTTCAGAGTTGGTACAACCTGCAAAATCTAGATATGCACGTACACACTAAGGTCACTGCATATCAATTGCTTGCCTACTCTTTGAGATTCTTGATTTAAGGAGTGACTGCAAGCAGGCTACAATCACTGCCAAAAATCTTTGCCAAATGGTTTATTTTGATATGAAGATATTTTGGCAATGATTGTAGGTACGAGCATAAACCAAATGTAAAGATTTGAGCCAACAGGATTTAAGCACGGCTAATCAAGCTAGCTGGCCAAGTCAGACAAAAATACTACGTGCTTGACAAAAGGATCTTGACGTTTCCATGGAAACTTCTAGCTGTATTATGAAATAAGATGCAGCAACTTACATATAAAGTTTTAGAATTCATCGTTCTAGCTACAAAAAATTGAATTGTGGTCAAACTGTTATAAAATCCATAGAAACAATGCTCATCTCACATTGCTGTATCTTCCGAACACAAGCATGATGAGGGGAGGCAGGGGGAAGGAATGTTCTGTATCTGGAATACTGAAGTGTATACAATTGCTTTTTTCGCAGTCAAAGCAAATATAATATTTTGTTTGAACCGGAGATGGTTCCTTCAGAAACGGATCTGTTTTACAGTTTGGTTTAAGGCTTAGGCCACATGGACTTTTGCTACCTTTCCAAGCTGTGAGGAGGACATATTATATGGCCAAGTTTGTCATTTTTTCTTGACCAGTCTAAGGTGCAAAATGGGTTGTCTGTAGGTACATACTAGGAATACCAAGGCATCAAAATCGGGCTGATGCACAACTAACACCGAACGTTTTTGTCTGGAAACTATTGGAGACAGGCCCTATAAATGCAGCAAACCTTTTATAGGTCACCTTTTCAAACTATACTGGGCTGCTCTGACTTGATCTAAAAATTTTTCTTGCATTTTTTGAAGCCCTGATCGATTTTCCTCCTCTTGGCATTTTCAGTCAAAATGATCCGGGGATGGCCGTTATTAACTTTCCTGATACAAACCGAAAAAATATAAGTGTTCGATTTAGCTTGACAGTGTGGAAACGGCTAATGCAATATATGGTTGCTTACCAGCACATGCACCTGTCTTGTGGACGCATTTCGTACACAAGACAAACCCGCAGACACATCAAAAAAGGGTAGACTAGATAAATCGTTTCCTACAATTAAGATAGCCAACGATCTTGAAAAACGTTTTTCAGGATCATTGGGATAGCGCACAGTAATTTGCACCAAAGATTGAAGACACGTAAATGAGCTGGCAGTCTTATGATTGGTTGATTGAGAGAAGGTGAAGAAATAAAACGACTACAAATGCTGGTCAAGAGTTTTTTGATGGCGACGCATGACCTGCCCCTTTATAAGAAACCAAGCACCTGAGGTATTAGTAAAATTTTCTTAATATTTTTGAGATTTTACAAGGAAAAGTTTCTTATTCAGTTTCTTAATTTCTTTCCAGCTTTTTCGTTTAGTAGTCAAAATTTCTTAAATTTTGGGAGGCTTAACTATTCAGCTTCTTATAAACGGGTTTCTAATAATAAAAAAAATAAGTGTATTTTGCCTAAGACGTTACTATCGAGGGAAAAATTGCAATGTTTCATTTTTTTCTTCTTCTCCGGCAACTGCAAGTTTGATATTGATCACTATCTGCAAATCGTGACTAAGCTAAATTCAACATTCCCACTAAAAATATTTGTATATATATATATAAACACTGGTAAATTTCAAAAAAATTTTGTTTCAGTGCACCGCGGCAATTTGTTAACGTTTTGGTCAAATTGCATGAATGCAAATATTTCTCCTTCAGATGTTTCAGCAGGACCCAAGTTCTTCTTGAAAATCATCCTTTCACTATTTCTCCTTTATTTGGACCAATTTTCTTTACTAGTTAGTAAAACCCGTGGCGGTATCAGTAAAAATGTTGAAATTGTTTAGAAATTCACATTTTCATTGAGAAGAGCTGGAGAAAAACGTTGTTTGTTTCCATACAATGAGTAAATGAATATTAGAGATAACAAAATAACTCTGCAATCTCTTTTTCTATGAACAATTGTATGAGAGCACGGGCCTCAATTTTGCCTAAAAATGACAAACAATTCAAGAACAAACCCAGGCTGAGCTTCATCACAAACGATTAAAAAGAGCAACATTACTTAACAGTCAATAGGTAGTTAATATGATCAAAATTTTGTGATAATGCCAAGACGTCATGATGTTTAAGTAATGAAGTTTAAAAAGGTGTACCTAGTGTGCCAGTTTACACATCACTAGTTTCTGTCAGCTTGCTATAACTAAATCAAACCCAAACTTGTCCTCGCTGAGTGCTGAGTCCTCATCACTCCCTACAGAAAAGTGGCATTTTGATTTAAGTCAAACTGAAGCTACTAATTTGATTAGCGCCCACTGGCGCAAACTTGACCTTTGTTACTATCGCAGCTATTTGTTAACTTTAGCCTTTTGTTTCTACCACATGGCTAGCTTACGTCAGCTGATCCACAACCAGCGATATGCGACTAATCACACATAGTAGATATCTCTTGGAAAATCTGGCGAGGACTTCAGCCAAGACACAAATATTACGGCAATAAAAGCAGAACGGCTTACGGTAATCCAGGGAAACAAACGAAAACGGAAACTATAAATTATGGGTAAAAATCTTCAAAACACTGCCATGAAGCAAACGCCGAGTAAAACATTGATTTGCAGCCAGTAAGCAAAATAGCAAAATGAGAATTTTGTATCAACCCTGCCTTTGTGATTCCTGTCATTTTTATTCACAAGGTCTTTGCGATGAGCCGACGGGGGCATGGTGTGGCAAAGGAATCAAATGTAAAGGACAGAAATCGATTACCATAAGCCAGCAGAACTGCTCCTAGAGACCATGCCTTGAGGCAGATCGAGAAGGGTAATTATTAGCATTTAAATGGTGCACCGAAATTTCCGGAAGCTAATGTATCCCTCACACGTTCAACGAAAATCAGAAGAACCGAAGAACCCATACGTTTTTCTTAAAAGTGCAATGTTTGCACCGGGATCCAACTTTTTCTTTTTCAAAAATCCAATTGAATTTTATTATCGTCTAAGAAAAGAAATTACCGATATGTTCTTTCTGAAAATACTATCACTTCGGAATAAACCGTGCCTTGTCACATACGTGACATAGTCATGAAACCATACGCCCCATTCTATAATCCTCACACAGCGCAATTCACTTGAAGTAAGAGGACGAACTGAAAAAATGAGTTCCAGTAAGAAAACGTCTTCCACTCGCGATGCTGACGACGACGAGGCATCACTTAAGCCGGAACACGAGAAATCTGCAAGATTGGTCGAGCAACAACTGCCTACATCTCTCACGCCTGTTGACTCATTCGAGCTCTTCCGAAACTACCTGGACAAAAAGTTTGAGAGTATGACGTCTGAGATCGACGGAAAACTTTCTTTACAGAAGCCACCCAAGAGGTAAAAAGTTGATCCAGAATTCAAAATTCAAAAGCCATGAAATGCAGTATAGATTTAACGAAGAGATAATGGAAGACGTTGACGAGATTGAAGACTGTGTCAACGAAGGCTCCAAAACGAGGGTGAAGAAAAGATTCGAAGCATTAAGAGACAAGCTCCATAAAAGAAATAAGAACATTCGTCTAGCTGACAGGTCCCCAGCAGGATGGGCGGTTGTGCAAGAATATGAGCCAGATGAACTGGCTAGCGACAGCGAGGATGAGAAGAAGATAAGGCAAGCGACAACCAGGGCTCTTGCAAGGAGAAACCAACAACAGAAGAAAACTAGACCTCTGGCCCCGAGCCACACTTACCAGAATCCACGAATTTCATTTCCTCCAAGCGTTCCATTTCTACAACCAATCCAGTCAGCCCCACTCTGACCTCCGTTTTTGCAGCTCTTTCGTGCCCAAATCCCAGTGCCACGTAAGCCAACTCCGAGAGATATCTGCCTCAACTGCGGGGAACGAGGCCACTGGCGAAATTCGTGTTCCAGACGAGGTGCCAACCATTAGCTACGAAGATAAGTATGAAAATTATTATAAAGTTGATTTATTTGATTATGTTGAAACAAGCAAAAAACCCAAAGTTTCAGTAAAGGGCAGGCTTCGTTCACACGCATTGTTTTGGAGAGATACCTTAGATTGTTCTCCCTATTTGCAGAGTTTGCTGCTCGAAGGTTACAAAATACCCTTTGCACATACGACAGTACATAGTATTTTTCAGAATAATAAGTCCGTTTTAACCAACAGACCATTTGTGTTTGATGCACTAGAAGAGCTGTTGAGAAAAAATATAGTAAAACAGGTGGATTCTGTACCACAAGTAGTAAGTCCCCTATCGGTGTCTGAGAACAAAGGTAAGAAACGTCTTATCCTCGACCTAAGATACGTAAATTCACACCGTATTGAAGATAAGATCAAATTTGACGATTGGAAATGTTTTGAAAATTACTTAAATCCAGAATCTAGATACTTACTCAAGTTTGATTTATCCTCAGGCTATCACCACGTTGATGTATTTGAGTCTCACCAGACTTACTTAGGTTTTTCCTTTTACTACAAGGGTACGAACAAGTATTTTGTTTTCACTGTATTACCTTTTGGATTATCAACAGCACCATTTGTGTTTACAAAACTGCTTAGGTGTCCAGTGAAGTACTGGCGGGCTAAAGGAATAAAAGTAGCCTTATATTTAGATGACGGTTTTGGTACAGGTTCTGATAAAACACAAACCCAGGAAGACATTAATGTGGTAGCAGATACGCTTGCACGTGCAGGATTTGTGATTAATGAAGAAAAATCGGTTTTAAAGTTCACCGTATGTCTCAGCCAGACAACTTGCTTCTGTAGTGGGCAAAATAGTTTCAACAAAATTTGTCCTAGGTAGCATTGTGCACCTCAAAACGAGAGCAATCTATGCCCTTATTGAGTCGAGGGTCTCATAGGACCGCACATTTAATGTACTATACTATCACGAAGCAGTAGACGAACTGCATTTCTGGAAACACAATTTCTCGCGTTATAATGTAAGAAATTTACTTCCCAGGTCAATTCCCACAACCATCGTGTCCTCAGACGCTAGTAGTACAGGATGCGGTGGATGCATGAAGACGGACAGGGGTACAATTTATTGTTACAAAAATTTCGACAACGACGAAAAATTATTAAGTTCAACTTGGAGAGATTTTGAAGCAATCCTTTTCTCACTAAAATCTTTTAGAAGGCACTTACGTAAGAAACAAGTCTTGTGGAATACTGATAATTGGGCCGCAACTATAATTATTAAAAACGGAAGCAATAACCCACCTCCAAACACCAGCTCTCCAAATTTTGCAGAACCCATGATATTAAGTTGTACCTAAAGTAGGTCCCAAGAGAACGAAATCAAGAAGCCGATGAAATTAGCAAACGTGTAGATTATGATGATTGGCAAGCCAATGCCAGTGTTTTCCAACAGTTAAACGACATGTGGGAACCTATAACTATTGATCGGTTCGCAGATGACAAAAATTCTAAGGTGCAACGTTTTAACTCTCGGTACTGGTGCCCAG
>JAOBRC010667564.1:0-10615 GCA_027575255.1 Scolionema suvaense | reverse complement strand
CGCGAAATACAAAAAATTTCGCGAGCGAGCTGATTCGCGAAAATTTCTGGACGCGAAAATTTCTGACATTAAAGTAGTTGCAGAAAAATCTCAAAGCTTAGTAGCCATGCCATCTTTATGACGCATAATATCATCAGGGTATATTTAGGCCCTAATCAAGCATCAAAGAGGAGGGTATCGTTCTCAACAAAAATATACTTAAAGGAGGTGTAATCGAAGGTCACTTTCAACAATAATAGGTTGCTATAATTGGCCCTCCCCTTTTCAACGCACGTCGTTTCCAGCCATCTTGAACAAATCTAAGATCATATTTTATCTCGAAAAAGATAAAAAAGGTCAGAAAATCTGATCATCGTTCAAGCCACATAAGAGCATGGTATCTAAAAGTTATCCTCTCAAATTGATCTTTAACCCTATCCCTACAGGGCTTCTTGGGTGTACTGAGAATCGAGGGGGTGCGATGGCGGATTCCGCTTCCGTACGGCGCTTTTTGTATACAGTAAGCCTTAACCATTAGACTGGGTACGAAAGTAGGCTCACATGCGAACACTACAATGCTTCAAGGAGGGTCTCAAATACTGCAAGAGGTAAAGATGATGCCATCATTAATTGCTAAGGTCACCCATAGAAACATATTGTCTTCCGCGTGTCATAATACATGACATGATCAGAGCATCATCGGCAGTGAAGACTGGTACTAACTTCTTCTCAAACACCTGTAAGGCTATGACAAGGTCTTAATTACCTGTGTAAACAATGTAAACATTGTATAATGGGGGAAATACCTTTTTGATCACGCCACAAATCAAATTTGCATCCAATCGCCCGAAACAAAACACCCGTTCAATGCGACAGGCGGCTTACGAGAAAAATGTTTTGGTACGAAAATTTTTCTGGATAAGTTCTGCGAAAAATCACTAAGTTTCATAGGAATCGTTTTAGCAGTCTAGCAGCAGCGACGAAAAATGTGATACGGGAAGCCCCCTCCCTCACAATAGCGATAGGGCTAATGAAATATCTAGCTTCGAAATACATAAAAGATACAACCCTCCTCTGAAATATTTTTGCCACTGTAAGTTCGGATAATTTCACTTGAATCCGAACGAAATCACGCGCAGCTACAAGCAAGATAATAGCTGTTGAGCATAAAGACCCAATATCTTGGGAAGTATAAAAACCTTTTGCAATTAAATAAAACAGAAATATCATGGTTTACTATACCTTGTCAAGTGCTTAAATTTCTTCTTTTAAAAAAATCGGTCACAAAATCATGGCAACAAAAACGGAAGAATTATTTCAAAAAAGCAGTTCTGTAATCATTGAGTCAATATTATAGATTCAAACCAAACATAGTTACTTGAGGGTTTTTCTATTAACTATGAACCAAAGGACCTTCATACTAACATAAAAGACATATAACATTCTAGCTCTTTTTTATTTCTCGTACATGCTTATAAATTTCTATCAAAAGGACAACTCAATATGACTGTTTCAGCTGAGCAAAAGAAAAAACAAAAAAAAAAACGGAAAAAAACATAGATCGTTGATCAGCAGAAGTCTAGCGAGACATTCTGAGGGGACATATGGCAGCACATAAACCTTACGCTGTGATGTGCAAATGGTCGAAAAGAGAAATACGTAATAGATACCTATAAAACACAAGCGTCACCACCAACTTTCGTAACGGATATTTTCTTGTGACACACCCAACTGTAACAGAAGTTCCTCCATTTCTTGCATCATAGGTAGCGGTCCACATAAGAAACAAATTGTCTCCTTTCTACTGTCAGATAGCTGATTCAAGCTTCTTTCAAGGACGTGTTCGTCGATTCGCTTGCCTGCATGAAATGAAACAAAATCTTTATACTGCACGTAGTAAATACTACATTCGTATCTATAAAGAGACATCGTAATGTATCATCAAAGGGAGAAGACACTTGTAAATTATTTAGAAAAAAAAAGAACAATACTTGATAAACTACTTCCACTGAAGCATAACTGGTAAAACAAAACAAGTCACAGAATGAGTAGACTCATGCAAACTGAATTGAGCATCGTCGTGTTAGATCAAAGAAAAAAATAAGACATAAGCCATGAGATGCACAACCAAAATGATAAAAATCGGATAAACCGTTTATGACATATTTGAAAATCCTGAAAATAGCCAATTTCGGATGTAAATTGTCACCTACGAGCCTAAAGAGATTTCCCCCTTCATGGCACATGGTTCATAACATACCGAGAGTTACCCCTAAGAACCATACTAAAAATGACAAAAAAACAGATAAACCATTTTTGACACATTCGGAAAAAACTCTAAAAATTGGCATTTATGGACGTTAATTGCCACCCGCACACCGAACGAGAGTTTACCAAGATATAACACACGGTCAACAACATAGCTACCATTGACCTGAAGTTTCACGCAAAAAATTACACCGAAAAGTAATGAATGGATCTTGCATTATTTTGAAAAAACGAACAAACCTAAAACAAGACCATTTTTGGACATAAATCGCCACCTGAAACCCAAACAAATGTTTTCGTAAAAATTCCAGCTCCCACTTTCCATTAATTAGGGGTTGCCAACTTCACGCTAAATTTCAGAAAGATCCATTGAGCATCCAGGAAAATGTGTTCTGTTGACAGACGGACGTACAGATGGATCGACGGACGGACAGACCCCATTTTATAGGACTCTTCCACTAAAGCGGGAGCCCAAAAATGATAAAAAGTTGAGGAATCCTGCAAATTCAATCATGGATCAGAATACCATATCAAAGAAAGGAATAAAGAGGTGACCACAGGCGGCTTAAACAGCCATCATATCATAACACACGCAGAACACCAATGGCTACTTGAATTCATAGCAAGCAAGCGCAAGCCAAACGAGGGTTTTCCCAAATCTGAAAAATGACCGATATGATAACTGTTCCTTCTCCCTAGCTTAGATTTCAAAATATTTTTGAAAACACCAAAAATGGCATTTTCGACACTCAAAATGGTCGTGCCTTACCTGAAACCAGCTCTTAGTTCTTCGCATAGAGTGGCCTGCTACCTGATCCTCTGTGCTACGATACTAACCCCGATACTCCCTCGTAGCACAGCGATTAGGCAGCAGGCCCGCTATGCGAAGGTGGGGCATCTGTTAGCAGGTAAGGCCATGCCAAGAGTGAACAGCAATTTTCTTAGACATGATATATAGTTCATAACACAACTACAGGTGCTCCATCCAAAAAGTAATCTTCTGCTAAGCAAGATTCCAATAATCTGCTATAGTTCATACGCCGTCCTGTTTAAACAATATTCATGAAATTACCACCATCACTAAGCCGTATCAGGAAATGGGGCAAAGAGAGGGGGGAAAATTGCCTCCAAGCAAGATAAACCTGATGAAAGACAAATACAATGCAAAAGCGATAAGACCTGAGACTTTCAGGGAAGAGCAAGGCATCTTTCGACCGATTTTTAGTGAGCCACCTGCAGTACCTTTCGAGATATACAGTACGATTTTCAAGATCACCAATTTGATTGGGCCGAACAAGGAAGTTCAGTCGCCAGATGAATGTCAGTAAAGTGCATACTAGAGCCTATGAATCTTAGTAACAGCTTAATATTTTCATCAGCTGGTCAACAATTTATCACCTTCGTTCAAAAAAGTTTGCCCCGTAGGGTAAATCCACGATACATTAACGGCAAGTTTCACAAAACCTGACAGCAAGATACATGCTACAAGCGACTTCAGCACTGAATTTACTGTGTCATAAAACAAACTCATTTAGGGGCAAAGCACAAAAAGTTCATGAAACAATTAAGTAAACTGAGAAAAAGCAAAAAAATTCTTGAAAAACAAGTCACAGAATTGGTGGACTCCCGCACACCAAACTAAGAATTTTTGTATAGAAAAAAAGAAAGATCACTTTATTCTCACCAAAAGGAATAAGTTCGGGCAAAAATTGTCAGCACCAAGTCGAACACTCACCTACTCAAAAGAATTGAATGGAGTCAACATCCCAGCTACTGTGGCCACCTTTTACCCCAAAATTTACAAAGCAGATTGACACATAACTAATTTTGCGTCGAAGTTTCACATCAAACACTACGCAAATCTGATGAACGGATTTCAAAAGACTTTTGAAAAACCCTAAAAATGGATATTTTGGGACATAAACGGCAACGTCCAAGTTAATAGGGATTTCCCAGGAGTGACACATGGTTGCTATTGATGATAAAATAAGACGCGTTTTTGAAGACTACAAAAAACTACCTTCAGGGGAGAAATTTTGGCGAGAAGAAATTTTTGCGGAAGAATTTTTGCCAATCAAGTGTTTTATCAAAGCCTGGATGTACTTTCCCTGTCTAATCATTGGTAAACCATCAAAAGAAGTACAAAAAAGTAATCATTGTCCAGAATTTGACCAAAATAAAAAAAATTTTGCGGAAGACTTTTTTGTGAATCAAATGTGTTATGACTTTCGTGGAAGAAATTTTTGCGAACTGGGCCCAAATTCGCAATGATTTCTTCTTGCAATAATTTTTTATGAGATACTATAATGCAAATTAAAAAATAATACAAATGACCATTCTAGGGCGTAAAATGCCACCTGCAAGCGTGATGCAAGTTTTCCCAGATATAACTCAGGGTTTATGACATACGCACAGTTGCCCCTAAGATTCAAAAAGACGGAACACTGACGAAGAATTCTTGAAATATTTTGAAAGAACCCAGGAAAAGGCCATTATTGGATGTAAATTGTCACCAGGAAACCAAACCATACTTTCCCAAATATGTACTATGATTCATAACATGCTTAGATTTTGCCCTAAGATTCAAACCAAAATTTACAAATAAGAAAAAACAAACGCGTCCTCAAAACATTTAGTAAAAAACCTACAAAATTGCCATTCATAATAGCAACACCCAAACATAACGGGCGTTTTCCCTGATACGTACCATGACCCATTGCATTGGTAATACTGTCCCAAAGATTCATAACAAAAATTAGAAAAAAAACTAATGGATTGCTCTAGTAGTAATTCGGAAAAAGAATGCAAAAAAGGCGCCATTTTTTAGTTCTAATTACTATCAACATACCAAATGAGAGTTTTCCCAGATATGACTCATGGTCCATAACAAAAATACCATTACCTAAACGTTTCATACCAAAATCCAAAAAACGTAATGAAAGAATCTTGCAATATTTTGAAAACACCCCCAAAATGTGGCCATTTTCGGGCCTAAATAGCTGCCTGGAATCCGAACACATTTTTCCCCCAAAATCCGGCTGCACTAATTAGGTTAATTATGGATCTTGACCTTGATGCCAAATTTCAGAAAAAAGGTATTGAGTTTTTATTCTGGAACCAGCGTTGGTGACAGATAGAAGGACAGACAGATCTTATGTCAGAGGACTCTTCCAGTACAGCAGGAGCCCAAAGCAAGCACCAGAACATACAGCTAATGAGCATTAATTCCAATAAACAGAGGCATTATCAAAATCAAAATTCGAAACCAAATTCCTTAAAAAGATATTCAATCGCAGACAGTGATGGATATGACTCTCTGTATAGCTTACCTGTGCTTGAGCCATTACTCTGCGTTACAAAGAACCAACAGTCCATGTGTTGGTTGTTGTTAATTGTATTCAACAGTTCATTCTAGTAACACAAAGAAAATAGTTTTTGAATATTTAATAATAATAATGAAAGAGGCGATGTGTGTGCCACAATAGCCTGCTAACAGCCTAAGCATGAGATAAAGCGATTCAAAACAAAATAACAACAGTACCACACAAGTAACGGAAATCATGTTGGGCCTAATATTCACATCTGATTACGAGAAACTGTTCCTTAATGTAAAATTCAAACTGCTGCACAATTTGATCAAGTAAGGAATAAACTGACCGTCACTCAAAGAAAAGTGGCAGAGATTCTTTACATTATTATACATTCCAATATCTTAGTATAGCACAACGTACAGACGCTTTCCATGCGCGACATCTAATTGAGCAGGGAGTCAACTGAAGAACTCTGCATGTAGTGTCTCTTGCACAACGATTTCACGTGGAGAAGCGAATGATTCGTCAATGGGCTGGAGTAGTTTGCTGGGGCAACGGCTTAGACCGCGAACCAGCTCGATTGGCTATCCTCTTCTTACCATAAGTCTCAAATATTCAAAGAAGCTACACGAAACCAAGCAGCTTTTGTTAGAGTAGCTCATTAAAGATCGATCACTTGAGCTGGTGACACTAATGTGCAAACTTTACGACATTGGATGGGTCGATAAAAAAGTAGTAAGAGTGAGCTGTTTACCAACTATCTGAGGGATTCATAGTACTATCTCAATCAGTGAGATCAGAGTCACTGGCCTGCGGTCTTCTCAACAATGGGAACCAACCTGAGACAGACTCAGTAGTTGCAAGAGACCCTGGAGGGCTATTTTCGCCAATGCGAAACCATTTGGCCTCACTTTCCCAAGTGGTCACAAGTAAGCAGTGGTATTGTAGTACCCACACCATGTCTAGCATTCTTTATTCATATCTGACCAACCCGAGAAGGACTCAGTACTGAGGGAGGCAGTGGGGGACTGTCTTCACCAGCGTGAAGCCAATCTGCTTCTAAATTCAGCAATAGTTGGGAGGAGGCAGTGGTACACTCAGTACTCTTTCAGCCATGAGAAACCAACAGTCTTCAACACGTTGAGTCCAAAACGTGATATCACCAGTTAGCTGGGAGGCATGTCTTCTGTACACGACGCCTGTACTGCTTCGCTGACGTGAGACCGACCACAGTAGTGGTTTTTCCCGGAAGCTGGGAGAAGATGAGATATATCTAAAGTGACATGGTATCACTCTACAGCTTATTATTTGGTCCTCTGATGGGGTTCAGTTAATAAATGGGGGTCCAAATTTGCAAGACTTAAAAACTTAAAGTGCTAGGTCTTGTGCGCTCTTCAAAGCTTCACATCACAAGTTGTTGCGAAACTGCAGAATAAAAAGCAGTGGCTACAGAGAGGGATCAGTACAAAAGATGGAGAAGGGTACGTATATTGCCCCAGTCCCCTAGTGAGGAAGTTGTGGAGATAGAGCGCAGACTCCAGCTCACAGCAACAATAACAACAGCAACAAAAAAGACAAAAGAACACCTTCAACTAACCTTAAAAATGAGTTCTTCTGCTGTCTTGGCAGAAAACAACATCGTTGTACGACCAAATTGAACACCTACATCTCTGTATTTTACTTGCAGTTCACTTATATGTCGGAACATCGAATACAATGGATTTATACCAACACCACCAGC
Organism: Scolionema suvaense; assembly: GCA_027575255.1. Lineage (NCBI taxonomy): Eukaryota > Metazoa > Cnidaria > Hydrozoa > Limnomedusae > Olindiidae > Scolionema > Scolionema suvaense. The sequence goes on along the minus strand of JAOBRC010667564.1, from coordinate 3,316 downwards.
AATGAACAGGATATTCTTTTGCAGTTCTGCCATGGATGGATCGTAGGCAAATTCCCCACCAACTGTCACATGAACAACATCACCGACTTGACACTACAAGTAGAAACAAAACATCACTATGAATGAAAGAGGAGGTATTGTAAATTTGGATCAGAAAATTGCATGCAACTTTGGTTCCTGCGGCACGCAAGCGTTTTTGAAGAATAAACGACAATAAAAAGCAGGTGAAAAGACATTTCAAAGAAGTAAAGAAGCAGAACAATACAAAATCACAATCAGCACAAAAAAACTATGTGGTCAACATCAGACATGCTACTATTGATAAAAAGAAGGTAAGAATATTGGGAAAAGCTGGGATACTTGCCCATTATACAATGACATGATTCTTTGAGATGAAGTCAAAATTTTTCGGTGCAGGAAATCAACACAGAGGACAACCTAATAGTGCTTAGTTAGACAGCCAAACAAAAACTTACACTCCGCATCTACACTGTCGAGCTATAAGGCACATGAGACAAATGTTTAGCTCATCAGATTTAGCTTGTCAGTGTAGAAATGGCTAGTGAGAATCTGCATAATAGATCCAAGACAAAACGAAGCCATTCTATACCCTTCTATATACAAAACCAACTGTTTTCCGAAAAATTTCCCACACACAAATCAAACACCATACCTCAATTCACTCAAATTTTGCCCACATCTAATTTTCGCTGCAAGGCGACGCGCGAATAATTGATTGCGCGAAAATATGATTTGCGCGAAAATTTTCATTCATGGCGGGGTGCACGAAAATTAAATTGCGCGAAGAGTATATAAAAAAAATTACAGAACTGATTTTTTTCTCTTACAACATCTTTACATCATATTTTCTCACTATTAATCTTCACAACCGCACATGAGTACCTATTTGTAGGCTGTTTTTTCAATAAATCAGTCTGCTTTTCTGGACTAAGCATGCTTGAAAAATTCCGAGCTTTATACTTCCGCGCGAAAATTAGATTTTCGCACAACAGCCCTGCGCGAAAATTAAATGCGCGAAATTTGAGTGAATTAAGGTAGCAGAATTAATGTTGCCTATAAGACTCACATCAGAAGTTAAAAACACTAGAAATATTCTTGACAGGTAAATTGTCATTGGTAAATGATTTGCAAGTTTTCCCCAGAAAGGTTCATAACATAAGTTCTGCTGCATACCACAAATGACAAAAAGCCGATAAAGATTTCTTTGAACTATTTTGAAAAAAATCTAGAAAATAGCCATTGTGACATACTTTGCCACCTGCAAGCTGAACAACATATTCCCAAGATATAAGGTATGGGTTATCTTGCCCCTAAGATCACACGAAAAATGACAAAAAACAGACAAACCCTTTCTGACACACTTGGAAAAAAATTGAAAATAGTTATTTTGGACATAAATTGCCACCCGAAAGCTTAATATGGTAAATGGTTCATAACATACACAGAGTTGCCTCGAAGATTTACACCAAAAACGAAAAGAACTGCACGAACTGTTCATGACATATTTGGAAAAAACCCTGAAAATCGCTATTTTGGGATGTAAATTGCTACCTGAAACCAGAAAAAAGATTTTCCTCAGACATGGCACTTGGTTCATAACAAACACAGATTTGCTCCTAAAATTCACACCAAAAGTGGCAAAAACTGATGAAGAGTTCTCCAATTCAATTGGAAAAACCTGCAAAATTGCCATTTTTGGCAACTTTTAGTTGTAAAAGCAGCCACACCCAAGCCTGACAGAAGCAACGAATGGATCATGAAACTTTTGGGTAAAACCTTAAAAATTGCCCTTTTCGGGCACATAAATTGCCACCTGCAAGCCATACAACAAAATTTTAAAAATTCAGGCTCCACCAATTTCCTGAATTATAAAATTCATTGACTGGTTTTATCTGGGAAAGTGCATTGTTGACGCATGGAAGGACAGCCAGTTCTCATTTTATAGGACTCTTCCACTGAAGCGGGACTCCAAAAGCAATTCTTGTAGGTCCTAACAGGTGTTCTCCTTCGGATAAGGCTTCCTAGGGTGGAGGTTTATCTGAGGGTAGGAGTTTACTGGTCAGAAATTGGTTTTGGGGTGGGCGTATTAAAGAGGGGGTATTCGAAGGAGGAGGCTTAACCCTATCTGACACAGTTCCCTTTACCCTTAAAGACTTTCATAAAAGTAGGTTGAATTGTCTCTGCCCCAGGCTCCTTGAGATATAAAGTCATAAGCTACTGTATGTAAAACAGCCCATGTTTCGTCTGACTTCGCCCATGACCATAAAAAACCCCAAATTGGTTCTGATTTATCAAAATTTGCTTTACTGAGTTGGTTTTAACGTTTTACTTCATATTTAAAGTAGTAAAACAACAAAAAACATCGGACTTTTTCAAAGTTTCAATTTTCAGGGAATTTTGACCCTTTTTCGAAATTTGCCCAAATCACGTGACCCCTTAACCTATAATATGTCAAAATTGGTCAAAATATGTATTAACAAATTCTATACAGTAAAATAAAGCTCAGTTTGCAAAACGGTCCCCCAAAAAAGTTTTCCGGTCATATATGGCGCCCCCTTCCAACATCAGATAGGGTTAATAGACCATATCGCGATTAGCCGATATTGCGACTTTTGCAAAGGCTTCTGGTATTACATGGGGCATGTGCAGGAAAATCGCGCTGAGACAGAGTGAGGTCGACTGCAAGCAGTTACGAGATTTATGTTATTATATAATTAATTTGATTGCTTTTGAATTCAAATGGCCTGATTTCGAAACGTAGACGGTCCCTCTCAACTTCGGCAGTATTTGAGTAAGCGCGAGATTAATGGCAGTGGAAATAAGAAAAAACTTGTGAAAAATGTTCAGGGCATAACACACTATAAAATCACAGAAACATATCAGGTAACCTTACCATCCAGTCATTCAACGACACTAATTGAATCGTGTACAACAAGGAACTGCAGCATAGCAGGAACAAGCTTCAGCTCCTTCAAAACATATTTCATCAAGCAACAAATACTAGGTCCAAGCAGCAAAAACTCGGTTATCAGAACTACTACCTATCCACAACAGCGTGCTCTTCCGCCCGGCACAAGAGTTCTATGAAAGTTACTCAAATAGATTTCCTCATATTAAAAACATCAATTTCGCTTTGTTCTGCGCATCAAATTTAATTCCATGGAGTCGACCTAGCACATAAACAAAATACAAATTGGCGACATGTTTTTGTCTCCAGCATTTCTTCGTTCGCAACTACAGCGCCCAAATTTTCCAGGAACTAGTTCCGTATGATTTCTTACTGTGCGGAGACGGG
>JAOBRC010667563.1:0-17712 GCA_027575255.1 Scolionema suvaense | reverse complement strand
TGTTTTTTTTCTGTTTCACGTCTGTAGATTGTTTCTGCATGATCCCTAATTCTTTCCTGATTTTCTGTTTTGGCAACGATTCCACTCTCTTTTCTGTTTTGCTTTTTATTGACAAGTGCGGGTGAGTGTATATATATTTTTTAAAGTTTATTTGTTTGCACCTTATAGTGAATTATGGAAACCTCATTGCTTAATAATTCTGGTGCATGGAACTCTGGAAGTGCAAAGCTTTGTTTGGTAGTATGCAGAAGTATTAGTCTTTTGATGTGCAGAAACTCTGATCAGTAATATTCTAAGCAAATTTGCAAGTATTTGATATGAAATTTATTTTACTTTTCTCTATCATGTGTTTATGTGGAATTTGGAAATGCTAAGGTACAATAAAGTATTGCTTTATAGCACATGTTTAATTGTATTATGATTTGAATCTTTGCGCAAAAGCAGATCTGGACCACTGTGCTCATGAATGCACCATTGAAGGAAATTCTAGCAATTATTAGAGGGGCAAGAACATTTCTTGAATAATCAAGCATGGATGTATCCAGGATTTCAGATAAAAGTGAAAGTTAGAAAAAGGGCAGTAGTCCTAGTTCACAACGAGGGGTAGCTGTAGCAGTGGCAACTTTGATGTGAAGTTCTTAGGAGCTTGCTTACTCAGAGTTCGTTTTATTCTGAGAGTAACTTTGGTTAGAAATGTCTGGTTGCTAAGCAATGAGTGTCCTGACCCCCTTGAATCCGCTGGAATCACTGGATTCACCCATGTCAGATACTTAGATATCAGTAAATCTGCAATTTTCCCTGGATTCCCCAACTTTCACACGTGGATCAATGGCTAGCGTATACTGTCCAAATACCTCCACCGTCTTTATACCGCCTCCGGCAAGAAAACAGCCATAAAATCTCGTTCCCTGCAGTTTAGCCTCCGTTTTTGTGTTGTTGTTACACAACGTTTGTACGGCCAGTATTCCATGTGATCCTTCATGTTACTTCGACAGCAGCTGTGATTATAATGAGCCAAGAAACGAAAAACAGCGAAAATTGCAGAAATTGGAAAACGCCAGAGGCATACATTTTTAGACCGTCACTTTTCTGGACCCTAGCATCCTACGATTGGTCAAAAACTGTTTGTGCTATGCTTCTTGACGAAGATTGAAGGCCTTTCCAGCCTTGGTCTTAGCAATGAACCTGCGGCAGTGACTTAAAAAGCTAATTAGTGCCGATGGGGTTATAAGGACGAGTGTGGTGGTAATGGGACGATTCGGAGGACATTATCAACAATTCTGCAACTTGTGCAATAGCACCGATCAAGTGAAAACTATGCAAAAATGTAGGGCAAGGCCGGAATAAATCAGACAGACAGTGTAAACATTAATGGGAAACATGAATATATGCTACACACTTTAGACCCATTTTTCGTGACTTTGCGTAGTTTTTATGTTGAATGCTATGGCATAAGTTTCATTTCCTGTTTGTGAATTGATTTTGTACAGCAAGGGGATTTTGGGAGGGCTTTCAAATCTCTAAAATTCTGAATAATCTTTCACTTAATCTCTTGCTACACCTCAAGTATATCGTTGGAAGTCACTATTTGTTTTATTGCACTCCTAAAAGACTAATTCAAAAGGTGCATGAGTTTTGGGAACAGTGGACAATTGGAGGACATTTTGCAGGTGGCAAGACATCTCAGGGACAGTTTTTTCTTCAAAACGATGCAAAACTGACGAAGTCGCACAAAACGTTAAGCTGATGCACTTTTAGGAACTCCCAAAGCCCCATGTTTAGTTCATTGTACTCCATGTTTCATGGCGTAGCAGGTATCTACCAGGTACTTGTGGGAGGGTGGCGATGTATTGTCACATCTGCCAACTGCATGCTGTTTTAATCACAAACACATGTCTATATCGATCGTTGTAGTTGCAGAGAAAATGTTGAGTATTATTTGTTACCTAATTGAGTACGATGAAGCTGGTTGGACAAACAAGCAAGTTCAGAATTACATATCATTCTGAGAAGAGTATGCTGACTGGTTCTGTGGCTTTTCATTTTGCTGTTTCTGTGGACCCTGTTGCATTGACTACAATCCGTTCTCTTTTGCATAGTTTTAGCTCCACTGGAATATTGGTGCTTATTATTAGCACATGATACTAGTTTATGTATATGATTATTTATTTTTGTTGCAAAGGGGCACTCGAAATTGTCAGGTTTGTTATTTTTCCATCTTCTGATTCCATTCAAATGTCCTTTCCCATCTCTATTGACTGAAAGAGGGCTGCTTATTTTTTCCCTGTTTGTATTTCTGACAAAGTGGTGTCAGATATCCATGCAAGCTTGTTGCCTTACACACAAAAATTCATTGATGGGCATTTTAATCATTAGGGCGTGACTATTGTACTCCCGTTTTTACAGTCAGAATGCCTTTAATGTCATGTTCCCATGCTCAAGAGTGAAAGACGCTAGTGTAGTGTTTAGTTCCTGGCACATTACTGGAAATGTAGCTTTGGTATTTAGAGATCTGCTGACCATTGCACTTGGTCCTAGAAAGTATTTGATTGTTCCTTTGTCCATTGACCATCACGTTAGATCCTAGAACTTGAAAGGAGGTTATTGCGGAGTTATCTGTTGACCATCAAACTGGAGTCTGGATCTTGGAAGTTGGTGATTGGTCAGTTTATGTCCTGATCATTCATTGCACTAGATTCTACTAGACCTTGAAAAAAGATTATTGCTCAGGTTTCTGCTGATCATTGAATTACCTGGATTCCAAACCAAGGAGGTATATTAGTGCCCAAACCCTCTCAAGCTCATTGTGTTACTCTCTCTCTCTCTTGGCCCTTTTTTGGGTTTCAAAACTGCTGTCCTCAGTGACATTTGCGTAAGTTTCGCAATTATTACAATTTCTTCCAACAAACATAGTTAGTGGTCTAATTTAGGTTAGATCAAGTTGCTGAAAATGTTACTATGCTATGTTAATGCCTCATATTGCTTCACTTACAGAGTGTTGTCCCATTAATGATGTTTTAACTGTTTCTCTACTGACTGCTATGTAGGAATTACATATGGTTGTTTTGTGTTTAATACCCCTGTTTTGACTTAGAATGGCATATGCTTTCCCACAGCTTTCTCCATTTTGGGGTGATTCTCTTGAAGTGTGGACGTTTTGTAGAATTTTAAAATTGGTACAGGCTCTACATATTCATTGACTTCAAGAGTAGAGCAAAGATTTATAATTTATGTAGCACGAAATTATTATAGCATTATGCAGTAACTATGTTTGAATATCTGATTTGGTATCGTAATTTATAGTTATGCTGTTGAGTATGATCATGCAAATGTCTTCGAATGGATATCAAGTTTCTGTTACTGATGTTGACATATGTATGTTTGTGCCATTGCTGGTTGTATGAATTCTGGGTGTCATGATGTTGTTTATCTGTAGAGGTTCTGTTTGGGATCAATTCTGCAATATAGGCATGTTGATACTGCTTTGCTAATGAACTTGTAGAGAAACATAAATCATTATCAAGTGTGTACTTCTCAACTGGTTTCAGTGCTAGCTCAATGTGGGATTTTTTTCTACTTCAATATGGAGAAAAGTTCTCATCTGTTCCTTCAAAACTGCATAGAGCTATTTGTAACTGGAAGAGGCGTAAGCAATGTATGAAGTTATTTTGACAGGATCATTGACCTATTGTACTTGCCTCTATGTGAAGAAAAAAATGTTTGCATCATTCCTTTAATAAGCCACCACCTTTACTATCTTGTTATTTTAAGATTTACTTGAATGGTGTGATGTGCTTCACCTGACTCCTGTGATGTTTTTCACATAGTGATTGCGGTTTATCTTTTGGCAACTTACACTTTTCTTGCCAAATCACTGTATATTCCATCCCATGGCTGATTCATCAAATAAGAGTTCGTGTGCTTTCCCATGAAACCTATTTCGGAGCAATAAAACACTCCGGTAGGGGGATATTACGTCTTCCTGGATGACAGGAGGATACAGTGAGGCCAGTATTGAAATGCTCCTATCGCACTTTGAATAAATGAGTTATTAGAATTCAAAACTTTTCAGATTTTGAAAGGCAAGAGGTATTAAACAGACAGCACTCTTTTGAATTTGTTTGGCTGTCCCTATCAACAACCTTCGCCAGAACTTCTTAACAATTTTTAGTTAAAAGAATGATTTGAAGATATTAACTGGTCTGCTTTGAATTTTAAAAATAGACTAATGAGTTTTGTCTTTGTAATGCCCAGTCACTGGAGTAGAAAGTGAAGAGTTGCGTATCAATTTTGAATCATTCAATACTGCATGGGTTAGGAGCTACGATAGTTAAACATAACAGGGTGGAAAGATGCCTAATCCAGTGCTCACTGCTGTTCAGTAATTCAGTAGCAAGGTGTGCTCTTGTAAATATTGGTGAACATGGAGTCATTTTTTACAAATGATTTCTGAAATTGTTTATAAGCTTTACCACTTAAGTATTGATGTTTACAATACTGCCTTGAGGTTCTATTTTTTGTTGCTTTGATGAATGGTTTTACACAGGCATTTCCAGTGTTGTAGCAGGAACAAACATGGCCAGTGCACCAGAGATGACACACAGCCTGGAAGACATTTTGGATCGATACCTGAAAGGGAGTGATCTGGACGAAGCAAAACGCATACTTTATGGCAAGACATTAGAGTAAGTGAGGATTTTTAAAGCCAATTATGTTTGGCTTTGTATAGTGACTCAACCACGTTTTTGTCAAGAAGTAATTAAACCCTATGATTGAAACGGAAGCTATGTTTGAGGTTCATGGCCAAGGCCAATGACAAAGATTTGAAGATAATATGTATAAGTATGTCCCATTGCATCTCAAATTAATGTCTCTTACTTATTTTTTAATACCCATTTTCTGCTATATGTGAGCTATAGTGATTTTCAATTTTAGGATCAATTTTGAAGTATTTCTGGCTTTACTTCATACTGAGTTGGCAGAGCTTTTGCTCAAACCCTCAGCACAATTCGCTTTTGATTGGCCATGATAAAATTCCAGATTTTTAATTGGACTCATCTGAGGAGTCATAAATGTTAGTTTTCCACTCATAATTAGAGACATTGCAATTCTTTATGTTGTGCAATTGATTGATAGTTTGCTGCTTATGAACTTTCTTGTGCCCCATTTCAAAAAGAAGAAACACCAATGTGAAACTTCTGTTTTCCTTGATGTTGAATAACTGCTGTAAAGTCTGCCGATTATGGTCTGATGAGCAAAGAGGATAAGATGCTTGTGCGCAATAATCTCATGCTTAATAGGAGGAATATATCGTCATAGGACATTTTGATGTGTCTCCCTATTGTTTTAGGTGGGCGTAAATTTGTTTCCACTTTTGTAGACGCCAAATTTAGGCAAGAAAGTGGGTGCTGCAGGTGCGCATTTTTCTTAAGAGCAAAAAGAATTTTTTGAACCAGATTCTCTGAAAATTTTGTGGTTTTGTGACCAATTTGGCAAAAGTTCTGAGGCTGTTGTGGGAGGTATATGCAGAAGTATCTCTATGTTTCATATACAATGCACTCAAAAATGAAAGACAGTCAAACCTCTAACAGTGGCCACTATTACCATCAAGTTTAGGTGGCTGTTATTGGGAGGTGGCCGCAATACGGAGGTTTACTAAAAACGTCCTTGATTGCATTACAAAAGTTTTGATTGCATTACAAAAATTGAAGATACTTAGTAAGTGTACTTCTTGAAAGTATGGGTAAAATTGAGCCTTTTTTATGCAAATTGGTCGCTTTTTGAAGATCAAATGTGTGCCTTAGCACTTAATTTTTGCATGAACATCAGAGGCTTTTAGACAAAAGACAGAACAATATTTGAGTGGCCGCTTTTCGGAGGTTCTCTTATAAGAAAAGATACAGGAAGTGCTTGAGACTGAAAGTTATCGGCCATTATAGGGAAGTGGTCGCTAGTCAGAGGTGGCCGCTATTAGAGACTCGACTGTACTTCATCACTTCTGTTCTATTGAAGTAATTGACTGTAATTTAATCGAATATTCTTCATGATTTTTGCGACAATTGAACATTATGATGTTATGTGACGTTATTTTGAGGAAGTTTACACAACAAATTAGGTGAGAATCATATATTATTCGGAAATAGTACTTTTTGATTCCATTTCTGCCTGCCATTCATTGATCTAAACAAAGCAAATGGTCAACCGGCTTCGTTCATGGAGTAGTTCCAGAAATATTGGCATTTCAATAAAATCATAAAAATATGATGATGTCATCGTAAAAATGCCGAGTGCCAATCTGGTCACGTGATGATGGTATTTTTAGCATTTTTCTTCAGGACACATGCTGAACTAACGTTTTATACGTTTTTTACATTTACAGCTGTGCTTTCGAATTTCTGCAGTGTTTCAAAGATGGGGGTAAATTTGTCCCCCCCCCCTGTAACAGAATTTGGGTGTTGCCTGACCCCTAGTAGAATAGGGTTAATAAGTGAACTTTGCTTTATATTATTCAATATCTAAATGCGCTCATGGTTACCCTTCCTGAGATGTTGTTGTGAGTAAGTGAGTGGGTTTTTGATTGGTGATATACTTGTGTTCTTGATTCCCTGTGGCAGGACCCTCTCTATCCCTGATAAAGTGAAGGCACTGGCCAAGGAGCAAAATTTTGATGTCGCTGCATACAAAATACCTGCATTGCCAGAAGAGCAGCGCAGTTCACGTGTTGTTCGTGTTGGTGCTGTGCAGAATCAGATTGTGATAGGCACAGACAAGCCAGTTCTCGAGCAGGTTTGTTACAGTGAATGCTGATCAGCAGTTGTACTCTTCATTGTGTAAATGTGTGATTTCTTTTGGATATGTGAAAGACACTTGGCAGTATAAACTTAATAATTGATGCTGTGGCAGTTAGCTGCTCGTACGGGCATGGCTGTAAGGTCACCATTAGTAATCAACAACCAACACTTCCGGGTATTTCTTGGTTTTTCAGTAGTTCCTATTTTGCTTTCTTGCTTCTCTATGTTTTGGATTAATATGTTGTAGTCCTTTCAACAGGACATTATACTGTTTTTTTCGAGTAGCAGTTTGCATTGGACTTGCTGGCTGTGTTTGTTCTAAAAGCGTAAGGAAATATGTTTAAGATTTTTAATATGCCAAGGCAATTAGTTTTTAGAGAACTAATTTTTGCAGAATTATTTTGATGCGACTAAAGGGACAAATCCAAACTATTTTGGGGAACTAATTTTTGCAAGTCGCATACATTGATAGATTTTGCGGATGTCATCTTGTTGAGCACTGTTCCATTCTGATTGAAATTTCTAATAGCAATCATGCTTCAGTGCATGCTGATGTTCTATTAATTTTATACATCACAGTGTTGTTGATCCACAGGTCTCCATTATTGCACCTTCAGGCACAGATCAAATGTATTCTCTCTTTTTGGCATGTTACTATTTTCATAAATTTCAATTTGGAATCACTCTAACCTTGTTTTGTTTTGCTTGAGCTTGGATTTTCGTGGGAGTCCAGACCTTATTAAAGGGCTATCAAGAAGTTGTCATTGAGAGAATATCTTTCTTGCTTTCTTGCACAAGCCTCATAGAACATTTTTGTCTCCTATTGTAGTATTCTTTATCTTCTACATAGGTTGACTCTCTTCACCAGTACATGACAAAAGTGATTGAAGCTGCTGCTGGTTGTAATGTCAACATTCTCTGTTTTCAGGAGTCGTGGAGTATGTTGACTGCTGATCTCTTATGCTTATTTGACTATACTTTATGCAAGGAATTGATAGTGACAGACTGCCGGACCCCTTGTACCTGCTCAAATTTCACATGTTAAAAATTCTCATCCAATGCAGCTTCTACATTCACAGCTTTGTAACTCATGCTCTTTAGGACATAGTGTAGGAACTTCATCTCTTGAAAATATAGAAAATTTTGAAATTTTGCTTCTGTTGTAAGTTGGGTCCAGCTTAGATTAAGTGGGCTGTAAATTCAGTATGTGGTAAATTAAATTCCCTGTCATTTGCACATTTTATGCAGTTTGTTTTGAGATAGTTACATTATTCATCTTAATAATTTGTGAGAAAGTGGTAGTTTGAGGGCTTTTAGCAATTAGCGGACTGCAGAATGGCGGAATCTATTAGCGGAATGCAGAATGGCAGATCTGCCATGTTCTGGCTGTGAAGAATAGTGATAACGAACAGTGAAAAAGAATGTCAGAGGCTAGGAGCACAATGCTCTGGGGTCTCTTATTGGGGCTCACCGTTTAATTTGCTCCCTTTTCAACACCTCCCCCTTTCTTTTTTTTCTTGAGGGCAATTGCACGTTTCTAAACTGGAGAAACTCAAAGTGCTTGAGTCCTACCAGAGTTCTTTGACTGGTTTCCTACCAGTAGTAGGAGTAGGAAGATGGTTTCCTTTTGGCGAATTCTGCCAAACTCTCAAATCATTGTTGCTAAAGGCTTGCTGCTTAGATTCTAAAATGGTCTACTGCTCCTAGCTATTTGAAGTACTATAAATCGAAAACAATGTTTCTGAGGTCAAGCCTGCAGCCAACCGAATGCTTTTTCGAAGGTAGTCCAGAGATGGAAGGAGCCAGAAATCCAGATGGAAAAATTGATGGATGGAAAAATTGATGCATAGTGTTACTCCGGATGAGGCTTAGCTTTTTTCTGAGGTATGCATTTACAATATGTAGCATTCAATCTGCTTTAAGTGATTTCTATGCTGAAATAGTACCTTCTGAATGTTACTCTGAATTTTGATTTGTATTGTAAGTTCTCAGTTACTCTTCCCAAAATGTGCTACTGAGACTCGATACCCCTATAGTGGCTGTAGACTTCCGGATCACAGATCTGTGACCACATCTCTGGTAGTCTTATGTGATTTTTTCACGACCAAAAACTTAGCTGTTTCTCAAAATTCTGGTTAAACTATGGCTATATGTGACCTTTTCAGGGATTTTAAAGGTTAAGGAATAACGTGTTTTTTCCAAACAAGGCGTTGAAAAACGTGTCACAAGGTCACACACAACGCGTTTGTGTTTCAGATTGCAACGTCAACGCATTTCTTTGGTGCCTTACTCAAACGTGTTGACAAATGTAAAACGCGTTGCATGAATGTGAAACGCATTAGATTTGTACAACACAATGCGTTAATTTCACGGAGTTCAACACGACAGTTTTAGTGCCACGCGTTTCCAATCACAAAAGTCAATGCGTTGAATTTTGTTCAACGCGTTTAATCGCAACACGTTGAATAAGGAAAACGCGTTTACTTTTTAGTGAAAGCAACGCGTTTTCATGTGAAAAAACGCGTTGGAACAGAGACTAAATCGCGTTGCAACTTAACTTAACCCTGAAAATCGCTGAAAAGGTCACATATATGGTGATCAAACTTAAGTGGGACAGTGGTCAGGTAGCTTGTTCAAAGAATGGTTCATTATGGAAGGATGCCAGTCAAAGGGTCTAAACATATGTATAATCATGAATCGTAAGGTGAAGAGAAATCTTTCTTGATTGATTAAGGCACTCCTGACTGACTCCCCCACACCCGGTTGGAAGAAATTGGTATTGGAACAGAAACATTCTCATGCTAGAATATTTAATTTCTTTATTTAGCCATATGAAAGTAATATCTAAGTTAACTTTTGCTAGAAAGACAAAATCCAACCCTCCTCCTCTAACTCCAACACCCCGCTTGTGATATTCACTAAAATGTTATATCTCCTTCCCCCTATTATAGATCCCCCTGAAAATGTGCAATAAGAATCAATTCTGATTCTTCAATATTTGAATCAATTGAATGGAATCGTATAAATCTAGAATGCGTGTACAGGGAGCAGCACGATAAATTGAGTTTGCCTACCTAGTCCTAGTCGTTGGATATGAATCAGAATCCTTATCCTCATTACTTATGTTGGGCGCCTATTCGAGGGGGCGCTTATTTGAGAGGGCGCTTTTTTGAGGTGTAACGGTATGTTTGACTTGATATTTAGTATTATAAGGCAATTATTGAATAATGGCTTTCACCTTCTTTTATGCATGCTTTAGCATTCTGCTGTTTCCTTCACATAGACTTTGTTTTACTAGTTTTATGGCTTTTTAGAAAATTTGCACCTTAGATCATCGTCCAAATGAGATTTGTTGTTAATGGTGCATGAATGGAGAAGATAGATGGCTCCATGTTTTCTCGTAATTCTTTCAGTGGCTGTGTTTTATTCAGGTGTGTGTCAACTTATATAGACTACTTGGTTCTATGGTGAAACATCATCTACTGTGCATCATTTTATTAGCGTGGAGAGTCTCTGCAATACAACGAAGTTTATTTATCCACTAGTAATTATTCATTTTGTTCTCATTTCAGATATGCCATTTGCATTTTGTACTCGGGAGAAGTATCCATGGACTCAATTTGCTGAGTCCGCTGAGGAGGGTCCTACCACCAAGTTGCTACAAACGGTAATCTTTTTACTTGTTAAACATGAGATAGGCCCATGATGTTGTTTGCATCTGCTGGGTTTGTGATTTCAATTGTGAGATTTCTGTAATTTTTCTTACCAAATCTATGCACCCTTGTAGTTTGCGGATTGGCTTGTTATAATTCTTTGTTTGTTTCTTGATTTGTTGAAATTTGATTCTTTCCGCATTTTTTTCCTCATTTTTGCATGCAAGAAAAGGTTGCTTTGATAAATGCAGTCAACCTCTTGAAGTCTCGTGTAGGAAGGCACTTTTTTAAAAAGTCTAGCACGATTTATTCACTATGACATGGCGATAGCTCCAATTGGTAGTGTACCTGTTTCTAATACTTTCTCTTTTCTGTGTTCAGCTTGCGAAGCAATATAACATGGTGATTGTCTCACCAATTCTTGAGAGAGACGAAGTCCATCAAGATACAATTTGGAACACTGCTGGTATGATTGTTTTACTTCGATCTCTATTGAGCTTTGTTCTGACTGTGACTGCTCACAGTGTGAGGACTGTGATGTATTATTTTCTGTGTCTTTGGTTGCTCTGGGACAAAAATGTGCTGGCTAGTACAGCTTCCGAAAATGAAGTTTCTCTGCAACGAATAATTCAACACTTTTAATGCTTATACCTTGTATCTGTTTTGATAGCTACCGCATTTTCCCTAAAATAATACACTCTTATTAACGTGAAGCCTCAAATTTTACGAAAAATCATAACTAATTTTACGCTAATTTATTGATAGCGTGTAGCCAGAATTCCAAGCAATTAATTTCTCTCCTTATTATTGTGCATAGTCAAATCATAGTGATAGAAAGTCAGGCAAAGCAAGGAGCATTCTTTTTTTTCATTTATCACAACAAGATAAAGCAGTGGAAGATCAAGTAGGGCGAGAAAGAAAAATTTGTAGTAAGACTTACAATTGTATTTTATCGTACTTACTTGAGCAATAGTAATTTTCAAAAAAGCTCTCGTATACGGCGTCTGATTTATTGTACTTTTAATTAATTATTAGCATGTGCTTTGAATACCAAAATCTTGCAATTAGCTACTCTCGAGTTCCAAATAGACAGGGCGAGACACTTATTAATTTTGAAGAAAAAATCCACCCAAAACATGTTTATTCCTGCCACCCCTTTTATATAAATTTGAAACATTTTCCATGCATCCCTTTGATTAGGGTCATCTTTCTCAGAAAATCCATTCAGCCCGTTGTAGATATTTATGTCGTAATCTTTTCGAACTTCTTGAGCTTATTTTCATAAAGGTTTACCTGAACTGTAACTACTGATTTTTTATGCTTCAACAAAGACCCTTATGAAATTTCTGTTAAAATGGGGTAGCGTGTCAAGCATTGAAAAAAATTCCACCCACCCCGTCTATTTATTTGGGTCAATCGTCCACCCACCCCTCTTATTCCACCCACCCCTATTATTTTTCAAATTTTCCAGCCACACCCTTTATTCCTGCCATCCCTCTATTTGAACTGAAGAGTAATCTACGTGATCAAAATTATTATTTATTGCCACACATTATATGGAAAATGCTGTATGAGTATGATTGAAGAGTGCTTCTAATGTATAAAGCTGACCGATAAGGGTGCTATGCTCCTAGGCAAGACTTGTTCACTGTGATCATGGTATTGCTGTGATGCAGGTGTCCATTTTGTGTTTCCATCTTGATTTCGATTTGAATATGATATGAGTGCTCCGGAAAGGTTTTAAGATCAGGGCTTGATGCAGGCACACCAACTGAGTACCAGTGACTGACCTGAAAAATTTCAGTAAACATAATTCTTGTGAATTTGTTCCTTTATAATGTACACTTATACAAATGGTTTGCGTGTACATTTATTTTGGCTGATTTGCCAACATTTTCACTACTCTCTGTTTCACTTGCATGAGATTCCTTTGCTTCCCTACCGTGAAATTCTGTGAAATTCAGGGTAAAAACATGCTAAACAGTGAAGGCTATGGAGCTTTGCCTTGGACACGCTGTAAGAGAACTCTTAATACCCCTTGTAACTTTTTGTTCCTAAGTTATCTTGCTTCACGTTTCAAATTCTCCAACAACTTGATTTGTGCTCAAAAACAGACATTATTCAAACTGCCTGCATCAAACCCTGGCTATACAATTGATGCATAACTTTGCTCTGATGAACCTTTTTTCCAGTCGTCATTTCAAATAGCGGAGCTGTGATCGGCAAGTCACGCAAGAATCACATCCCACGTGTCGGGGATTTTAATGAGGCAAGCATGTTGCATTACTGTATCAGTTACCTATAACATTTTAGTGTTGGTTGATTGTCACAAACCTTTATAGTGGTGTCGCTTGATTCCCTTATTTTAGAAGAGTCTACCATGCTGCGATTTGCTGTGTAGTTGATAGTGGTCGGCTAGCGTGGAAGGGCTTTTTCATTTTAGCATTGGCCCCCCATGCTATCATTTGTTAACTATCAACTTTGTCTGGATAGGGTGGAACATGAGAATTGTTAGCTTGTATCTGTGCAAAGAAGAATAGAAATTGTGGCAAGTAGCTAGTGACGTCATAGTAACCACTTCACCAAGACCACTTGGATCTTGGTGCATTGTCGGTGGTTTTCAGATTTACCCTCAACAGAGTCCGAAACTTGGTTGTACTTCAGGGATCTCAGGTATTGATCAAGCGTGTGCTCTCAGACATTAAGATGAGAAGCCTTCATGATGAGATGTATTGTCGACTCAGTGACTGAGATGCGGATTTACTTACACTCTTCACCACTGTTGCTGATGACTGAATTGCATGATCCACTGAGGTATAAATATTACCCGGAGGGGCATTGTTTATACATCTGTTTAAAAACAAAATGTTTGTAGTAATTAGTTGCTGTAAAAGCTTACAAATGCAGTGCTATAACGACACATCCCCAAATGTGCATATTACTTGCTATTTATATGCATATGCATAATTTTAGCTTCTTGAATTATTGTTTTGTAGTCTACATATTACCTAGAAGGTGATCTGGGACATCCTGTATTTGAGACAGCCTTTGGTGAGTGCAGATTGAAATCTTGTTTGAAGCTTGTGTTCTAGTAAGTTGATGTACAGTTTCATCAGCTTTTGTTGCTGTTTTTATTTTACTGAGAAGCTGCTCACTTGATATATGATTCTCCTGTTATTGCACCCACTAGTGATATTGTTTAGCCGAAGTAAATGTCCATTTTTCCTGTAAAGGATTGCATGTTATAGCCTTATGCACACCTTTTCAGCAACCTCATTAGTCTACTTTGCTCAAAATGCTGGAGGAATTCGTTGTCACTTCATTGATATGGTGAAGATATAACTGTTCATACAATGTATAATTTCTTCATTGCATTGATACCAACGGCCCATTTCCAAACAGTTTTCTGTTTATTTGAGTGTCTACATGCTAGTCTTTAAAAGATAACCCCACCACAGTTTAACGGTTTTCGTTATATAGACGGAGACCAATACTTTCTCAGCAGATGAGACGATGATTGTTCAGGATGCTTGTCCTTCTCATTTGATTTTGAATGAAGAGAACCAAGGTTATGAGCCCAATGATTTTCAAATAGGATGTTCTAACCTAACCTTTTGTTTTTGTTTTTGCTTCAGGTTTTAGAGGTTTCTAGTAAGCCCTCCTCAAATACCCCTCCCCCTCTCTTTCCCTCTTGAAGAAGCCTGAAAAATGCAACAATTATGTAGCTCACAGGGGCCGTGTATTAGAATTTTATGATAAGCAGAGTAATGTAGCTTTGTTAGGGTCATCAAAGCCCACGCTGATTAAGTGCATTACCCAAATACTGTTTACCAATGGTGAGCATTGGCAGAAAGTCATTTTTGGGCTCCTGCAGTTGCGGAAGAGTCCTATAATGAGGTCTGTCCGTCTATCCTCCATCAATGCTTTTGCCCGAATAACCGCAAAATGGGTTTTTCTGAGATTTTGAGTAAGTGATGGAGTCCGAATTTTGAAAAGAATTATTTTTCGGCTCGTGAGTGGCAATTTAGTGCCCCAAAATGGCCATTTTTTACAGTTTTTTCATTTGTGGCGTCATTGATTTTGTCCTTGCATTCCTGGTCTCCCTTAGCTATTGAAGATGCAAAACTTAAAGCTGTGTTGTACTTTAACTACCATTTCTGTAAAGTTTCTCATCCAGTAATTGTAAAAAAGTTGATACTTATTAGTGTATCATTTTGGTCAAATTTGACATTTTGACGTCAAAGACTGCAATGCAAAGGTTTGATTTACTGGCTCATTTTGAGTACTAATATGTCACTGCCTTGCAGTATAAAAATGTAGAACATATCATACTTGGTCCTAACATTATTCCTAGTTCAAGGCGACAAACACAAAAAATTGCAAAAATAGGTGTTTTGCTACTGCTTCTGCTAATACTATTTCGAAAACTTACTTAGGTGGTAGAACTTTGTTGAGTCTAGGATCGGAGCCGAAAAATTTTGAAATTGCCATATAGTTCGTCATGGAAATTTTAGCTCGAAAAAGACATTTTTTGCTCCCAAATTACCATCTATCGTTTTTCCTACAAATTTAAACCAAAATTTCCTTCAAATCTCCCAAGACTTCGTACAATTGTGGTTTTTATGAGGTGTGTCCATTTTGCCTAATGGTTGTCACCAGTTGGTGTTCAATTGTGCAAAAATAGGGTCACAACATGCATTTTTTGTGAAAATCTGCCATTTTTTTGATAAGGTGATAAGGCTTGTGACGTCGCGTCTTGACAGCAAAAGTACTCTTGCCAGATGCCACCAAGGATGGACTAGTTTTTGCTAATAGCCAATTTTATCATAGTGCCTGCTTTTTTGCAGCAATTTATTTATGAACTTTAGTTTAGAAAAAAAAGCCAAAAGTGTGTCATTTAGCGACTTTGACATCAATTTTCTCGAAATATTTTCCGATCTGTTTCATTAAAACCTTGTTTCTGTTGTGATCTTATATATATAGCATCGTACTGTCTCCATTCACAGGCCGTATTGCAATCAATATTTGTTATGGTAGACATCATCCTTTGAATTGGTTGGGATATGCATTGAATGGTGCAGAAATTGTGTTCAACCCATCTGCCACTGTTGGAGCATTAAGGTATTGTGTTTGCATATATGTCTTATCGTATGTATAAGTGCGATAATCATCCTCCCTCTATAATGCACGATTATGTGTTTGTGGAGCTATTCTTAGGAGGCAGTACTATGACTGAGCATCCTAGTATCTGGTGCTCATGCAGCATTTTCCTTTGTGCCCTTGGTTTGTTGAATCCATCTAAGCTTTCGGAATGCCGAGGTCACCTGGTGTGGCGCAAACTGTGCTTCTGGTGTTTTATGCTGGGGAAGATGATCATTATTGTAATGTAGTGCTGCTTTGATATGTTTCTATTGATGAGTCATGTTTTTCAACAATTAGTTGAACTTAGAGTCCACATGCATTTAGCCATACATAGTATGGGCTTATCGATAAGTACAGAGTATGCCAGGGAGGGGGGGGGGGGGGGGGGGGGGGGGGGGGACTGATTATGCCCCCTCAGTAATTAGCCACCTGCAACAGGAGCACGTATGAAACTTGGCACATGTAAACAACATTAAACCACCAACAACATGTCATAAAGTTTTCCCTCAAAATCATTTGCCTTCTCCTGCGGCACTCAAGAGCTGATAGTACTCAAACCCATACTACGAAATGCAGAGATAGCGCTGTATTAGTTTGACCAGCATTTACTCCAATTGAATCCGACAATATACCGATGTTGCAAAAACTTTGATAGATATTGATGTGCATTTTTTTATGAGCCGTAGATAAATTTTGGAAAAAGTCAGCAAAACAGTGCCCTTTGGTGGCACCTTGGGGTACAATGTGACCCCCCCCCCCCATACTCTGTAGGGTTAAGAATTGGTATAAAAAGCGAGTGACCTACCTGGAAACTACTTCCAAACAGTTTATTCAGACCTCTTCAGCTTCTGATGCTCCTCTTGAGAGAAACAAAGCATCAATCCTCTTATGACTGTAGCTATTGTTGTAAAGCTGGGAGAATTATGCAAACTTCAAAATTTTTGAAGCCTTAATTATTTTTCGCAGCACAATTTAGGCTGTAATTTCTACATTCTGTAAGTTTAAAGCAAACATAAGCTGAATTGTTGCAGTACCTTTTCACATGTTTCCAATTCTTTCTCCTCACTTCTATCAGTACATGCAATTAGAATGAATGAAAAGAAAAAGACTTGATTTGCTGAGCTGCAGATTGGATTCAATTTCAAGATTTTTTGAGCAAAAGCCAGTCATTGTGCTCGTAACCTGCTATGAGAGGATATTACAGATGATTTCATCAGAAACTTTACTTTGGTGAATGGATTCATTTTCCTCTTGTTGTTCCAATGAGATTTTTCCTGTTTAAACAGATTGCTACACAGCATTTATGAGTGAGATATGTTTTGCATTGCTATAGGATTCACATCATGTTGTTATTACAAGATCTGTCATGAATATTGATTTATTTCAGTGAACCATTGTGGTCGATTGAAGCTCGTTGCGCAGCCATTGCAAATGGATACTTCACTGTTGCAATCAATCGGGTTGGAACAGTGAGTGTGACTTTCATTGCTCTAAGCTTCTATCAAGGTCTTCACATTTAAATTGTTATGCCCCGCTTTTTGTTGCTCCTGCTTTTTTGTGAATTTATGGATGATCATTTTCTGTGTTTTAGAATTTCTTTCAATTGCTGAATTTTTTATTGCTGCTCTTCTCTCCACATGAACCTACTGAGAAATTACTGAATCCCTGCCCGATTTGCACTAACCTGTCAGAGCGAGGCTCCGACCTGGACCGCATCAGTCAGGTGTGTAACCAGAGCCTTTTGCGTGGGGAGAAGAGCACCGACTTCAGGAATTTGTGTAACCTCCAAATTAGCGTCCGAATTCAACCTTAGGATGACTTTTAGAAATGCTTGAATTTACCTGCTGTTGCTGTTGAAGGCCAGTTTGCATGGACAACATGTATGTTTAAAGCCCTAGTGCATTAACCAGTTTGCAGATATGCTTAAACAGTTATTATTTGGAGAGTATTTCCACGCACACACACACATAAAAAATGCAATGTATGCTTGCTTACCAGCTTATGATCCTTTCTCAAGAAATAATCATTGAAAGGGCTCAACAGGAGACATCAGGCTTCCCCAAAATTTTCCTGGGAGAACAAGAAACCGTTCTCGCTAATTGTTCTTGCGCGAACGATCTGACCGA